>JBCEWC010000477.1:0-56173 GCA_038996855.1 Solanum aculeatissimum | reverse complement strand
CATTTTCCTTAAATAACTCTTCATCTCCCTTCATTGGTTTCCCCCACATTTTTTCCTTTGTCTTTCTTTCTCCATTTCTCAATTCACACTTTACTTAGACCCAACAAAGAGTACCTCGTCTATTAAGTTGGATAGAGTTAACTGCCAAGACTCGAGGATGCAATAAGATTTCACTTATGCAGTTGTACGAGATTAGGATCATCATCAAGAGTAAAAGATCAAGACACATTAAGTAGAGATAAGTCCACAGTGTATTGCAATTTTGAAGTATAGTTATTGAGCGTAATTTTAATTTCCCATGATGAGCACTCTTAAGCTTTATCCAAAGTTCTATATGATTTCCTTTCTTTTCCTTTCTTTTGCATTTTTTGGTGGTTACACCAATGCTGTACCAAAATTTATACAACTTAATCGTAAATTCAATATGTTGTGTTTCTCTGGCACATTTATCAAGGAGATGGTTTATAAATGTCTTTTAAAGTGTGAATCGGGACCTGGGCATGTGTGGAGACCACTAGTTAATGATCATCTTTCAATAGCAGCAAGGGTAACGAGATATGCTTGCTATTGAGAAGAGTGGAAGTGAGCGTTACATGTTGTCATATAGCTACTGAAACGGAGAAATATATTACCCTACTCAGTTTTCTCCCAGGCACTAATCCCAATGCAATATTAAAATCATCTTACTATTAACTCAATTTGCAAGAATCACTAAACACTCAAGAATTGAGATAACAACTCAAGAACACTTCCTCGTTAAAACGAGTTTAGCCTCTGAGACAAGATCTTAGTTTAGGCCTGCTTTAGTCTATCCATGTATTTCTTCTCTTATGATATTTTTAGCTAGTCTCTTCCTGGCCTAGCCGCCCATGAGGACTGACTATCTTTCTCTTTATACGCAATATCTTGAAAGACAAAGAAAAAGATCTACCTTGGCAACGAACACATCATTGACTGATAGTTTCTCTTCCGAACCGGAACAATATCTAGAAGAGGAGAAGAATTATAGAATGAGAGATTTAGGGAAGTGAACAATATTTTGTATATTCATGATCTGCTGAGTACATATGAGATATGCTTATATACAACTGTGGTAGTGAGTTATTTAGCCTAATTCTCAACTAACTGCCTGATCCACTCACTCTTGTGAACAGTAATGACAGTTATAATAGAATCTGCTAACATGACCAATACTAAGCCTAATTAGCTGATTAATGTAACAATATTCCCCTCGTAGAAGAGATCCTTGTCTTCAAGGATCAAAACCAGGGAATCTAACCTTCAATGCCTGATGGAATTCCTAAGTAGCATCATCAGCAGACAACCCTTCCCACTTGACCAATACTTGGGCCACGACTTTGCCACCCTTCTTGATCAGTCGCCGCTAGAGAATACTCTCTGGATTGGGATAAAGTGGATAGGCAATGTCAATGACAGGAGGTAAGGAGACATGAGCAGGCAATGCAAAACACCTCTTCAATAACGAGACATGTACAATAGGATGAATTTTGACAAAATCAGGAAAACAACGAGTGTAAGCTATTGGTCCCACCTTCCTCAAAATCTGAAATAGACCATAATACTTGGCTGCCAGCTTATGAAGAAAGTGGCCAGAAATAGTACTTTGCTTATACGGGTGTATCTTATAGTACACCCAATCACCAACCTCAAAAAGCCTATCAGTCCTATATGAGTCAGCCTGTTGCTTCATTCTCAACTATGCCCTCCTTAAATGGTGTTTCGAGAGCTCCAACTTTATCTCCCTGTGAAGTAATGTAGCATCGACTTCAGCAGAAGCTGATTCACCAGGAATAAATGGTAAGTGTAGTGGAAGGGGTCGACCATAAAGTGCCTCACAGAGAGTTGTTTGAATAGCATTGTGGAAGCAAGTATTATACCAATACTCAACCATAGCTAGGCAAGAGAACCATGTACTAGGTTCTTCATTACAAAAACACCTTAAGTAAGTTTCCAAGCTCCTATTCAACACCTCAATTTGACCATCAAACTGAGAATGGTATGCTGAAGAACTATTCAACTGAACCCCTTGTATGTGGAACAATTCTTGCCGAAAGTTGCTAAGAAAGACAACATCTCTGTCACTAGTGATTGTATCAGGTAATCCATGCAGTTTAACCACTATATCCATAAAACTCGCAACAACTGATTGAGCAGTGTAGGATGTTTCAAGGGAAGAAAATGGGCATATTTACTTAGTCTATCCACAACCACCAGTATGACCTCATAACCCTTGGATTTGGGAAGACCATTAATGAGATCCATGCTAATTTGAGACCAGACTACATCAGGTATAGGTAGTGGCTGTAATAGGCCTGGATAGGCAGCGAGATCAAATTTATTCCTCTGGCAGGTGTCACACTTCTGAACAAATAACTTCACATCCATTCTGATACCTTTCCAGTAAAATAGAGTCAAGAGTCTCTTAAGAGTAGCTTCTCTACACTTGAATGTCCTCCTTGAGCAGAAGAGTGCCAAAAAGAGATGATATCAAATCTCATCTGAGGCACCTTACCAACTACGAGCTTCCCTTTCCTCTTGAGCTGGTTTTGTTGCCAAGTAAATTGTTAATGCCAGTTTGGATTAGCTACCAATTCTGTAATGAGAGTCCTCAATTCAAGATCTGCATCCCAACTAGGTGCTATAGCCTGAGAGAGATCAAAAGAAGTATTAGAGAGTGCCAAGGTCATTAACTCAACACCTTGCACTCTGGACAATGCATCGACCACTTTGTTCTCTACTCCCTTTTTGTACTCAATAACATAGTCAAACGACATGAGCTTAGTGAGCCACAACAATTGTGAGTTAGTATGTAATTTTTGTTCCAACAAATACTTCAATGCCTTTTGATCAGTTCTGATAACTTATTTCTGGTTTAACAAAATGTGACCGCTTGGTCACAGCATGCACAATAGCCAGCAGTTCCCTATCATACACAGAGAGTGCTGCATGCCTGGGTGAAAGCCCTTTACTAATGAAAGCAATAAGATGACCCTCCTACATTAGTACAACACCAATCCCAATTCCACTAGCATCAGTTTCCACAATGAACAACTTGTTCATGTCAGGTAGTGCCAAAACTGTTGCCTTAAGGCAATGCATACTTAAGTTGTGCCATTGCCATGAAAGCCTCCTTATTCCATTGGAACTTGTCTTTCTTCAAAAGATTATTCAGTGGTCTTGACATAACACCAAATCCTTGAATGAATCTTCTATAGTATCCAAGTAATCTTAGAAAACCCCTCAATTGTTTAAAGGTAGTTGGAGTAGGCCAATCCCTTATAGCAACAATCTTCAAGGGATCTGTAGACACCCCTTCTTGTGTGATGAAATGACCTAGATATTCAATCCTTCTCACTCCAAAAAAGCATTTAGACTGCTTAGCAAATAGCTGGTGGTGCTGTATAACTTCAAAAACAGACCTTAAGTGTCTCAGATGCTCACCTAGAGTTCTATTGTAGACAAGTATGTCATCAAAGAAAACAAGTACATGTTTCCTAAAGAAGGCCTGAAAGACATAGTTCATTAGTCCTCAAAATGTGGCAGGTGCATTTGACAGACCAAAGGGCATAACCACATATTCAAAGTGTCCAAAATGACTTCTAAAGACTGTTTTAGGTACATCTTCAATAACCATTCTCAATTGGTGGTAACCCGATCTAAGATCAATCTTAGAAAAGATTATAGACCCTCCCAACTCATCCAATAGGTCCTCAACAACTGGAATAAGAAACTTGTTCTTGATAGTGTGTTTGTTCAAATCCCTGTAATCCACGCACAATCTCCATGTACTATCTTTCTTGCCCACCAATACCACTGGAGCAGCAAATGGACTACAACTAGGTTGTATCACCCCTTGTTCTAACATCTGTTGAACCAACCCTTCAATAATGTTCTTCTTGACTGAAGGATATCTGTAAGGTCTTTTATTTATAGGTTTACTTTGTTACGTGTAAATGGCACTACTTGAATCATACATAATTGGGAATTGTCACCTAACAATTTAGCCAACCTTCCAGCTCTTGTAGTTCTGATTTGCTTGCCTATTCCCGTGAGAAAATGCTTTCTCCCCTTATACCAAAACTCCATGGTGAGTTCCCTGAAATTCATCTTGATATCTCCTGGTGTTAACAACCATTGTACGCCAAAACTACACCACAAGATCATAACGGTAACAGAAGGAATTTTGTCGAAAACTCTACACCTTGTAACAACCAAGAAATGTTGTACATCTGGTTCACCTGCATGTCATTACCATTAGTTGTTGTTACTGCTTGAGGGGTAATAGATGTAATTTGGCATCCTAAACCCTTCACCACTTTAGGGTCAATGAAATTATGTGAGCTTCTTGTGTCTACTAAGATGTGAAGGGGTTTCTTGGATTGGTAACCAGTGACCCTTAATGTTCTAAACCCTAATGAGCCATTGAGTGCATGAACAAAGATTTCCACCTGTTCTAATGACCTGATTAATTCTATCTCTTGTTCCTTCTTAGTTGCTTCTTTTTCTTGTTCAGTCTCTACTTCTTCATGTTCCTCGACCTCTATAAAGTATAGCTGCTTCAAGTTCTTACACTTGTGACCAAATACTTCTCATTACAGAAATAGCGTAGTCTTTTGAACCTCTTTTCATTCATTTCTTCTGCACTCAAGGTCCTTCTATTGATCCCTCTAGTTGTTGAGCTACTTGAAATGGGCAATAAAGGAGGTTTACTTTGAAAGTTCTGATCACCATACCTTCTTGGTTGATTCGAATTCTGAACAGGCTATCTCACAACTTCTAAGTATGCCTCCTGCATTCTTGCTGATTTATAAGCTTGAGATAATGTGCGACGGTTTGCTATTTTTATTGCCATGTTCAACTCATTTTTCAGCCCTCCTATAAAGCAACTGATTGCATTTTCTTGTGACAGATTAACCCTGGTTAGATTCCTCTCAAAATTATGCTTTTCCAGGCAGGCTCGAGGCTGTGGCCTCTGATGCCTTGATTACGGGTATTGTATTAGCTTATCTCAGATCATTATTAATCCTATACTGAGCTTGATTTATTGTGTGAGCATATTCATGTGCCCGTACATATATCTATTCATGTAGGTGATTCTTTAGTGGTGAATCAAATATACTAAACTTGTCTTACTTTTGAATGGAGATAATATTTGGGTTGATATGATTATGCTTGATATGGATTGACTTGTGGCTTGATGTGGAGAATCCCTTATGATGTACGAGTGTGGATGGTGGATCTTATCATGCTTATTCGTTGAAAGTATTGGAGATGATGTTGGGCTTCACTCGTGGTTTCTCATTACCCTGGGTACTTATGTAGCTGTTGAGAACTTGATTTAGCCACTGTTTTTGCTTTCAGGTAGTGCTAATTCTCTTGTTGTCCTTCCTGGTTGTCATCTTCCTTTCGGTCTGATTGATTGCTTTCCCTCTAGTGATCATGCATTGTCTGAATTTTAGAATTGTGCAGCTTAGGCTCGGGAGGGATATGTTAGTGGTGAATGATGTAATGACCCTAAAGGTCATTTTCAACTTAATTACCATTTTGCCCTTCTCAAAAGTTGCCTTGGATTATTTTTGGATAAGTTTAAAAGTCGAATTTTCAAAAATCAGGCAAAAATCAGAGTTTTGCAAAAGAAAGTTTTCAGAGGCTTAAAGTCAAAAATTTTGAATTTTGAGGTCATTTTGAGTTTCGAGTGTCGGATTGCGATTTTATTGATTTTATCAGTTTTGAAATGTCAAATCTGATCTAAGAGAACTTGTAGAACTGAATTTAGAGTTAAAACAGAGATTTTAGGTCCAAAGTTGCAATTCTAGTTTATTTTGGAGCATAAGTTTGACTTTGGTCAACATTTGGAGTTCGGGAGCTTATATCGAAATTTTGTCAGTTCCAGTGGTTTCGGGTGATGAAACTAGCACTAGAAATGGCTTCGTAGTAATTTTTAGAGCTTCCAAGAATATTGAGTTTTTAGGTCCGAAACTAGTTTAAATGATCTTCCTCGGATTCGGAGCCATGAAGGCTTTAGATTCAAATTTTGGCGATTCCATTGAGTTCGGATTGTAATTTCTGGTAGGGTTACATGTTTGGTTTGTGTTCATGGGATTTCGAATGAACTCCCGAGGGTCTAGTTTCAGTTTTATTTGTGATGTGTGATTGTTGGTGCAATTGTTTCTGGTGCATGCCCTATTTACACTTCGCTTTTGCGGGCCTTGAATCGCCTTCGTGGAGGGTTACATGTTTGGTTTGTGTTTACGGGATTCCGAATGAATTCCCGAGGGTCCAGTTTCGATTTTATTTGTGCTTTGTGATTGCTGGTGCAGTTGTTTCTGGTGCATGCTCCATTTACACTTCATGTTCGTGGGCCTTGAATCACGTTTGCGGAAGTGTGGGTACGTTACCCTCCGCGTTCGCGAGCCTCCCTGTCGCGCTCGCAGATTACTCTTCGGTGAACCTCGACGTTCGTGGAGGGTTAGCCTTCCCTTGACCCCCGCGATAGCGGGTTAAGCTCCGCGTTCGCAGGGCATGATTTTATCTGAAGCAGTGACTTGTTTAAAACGTCGGGTTTTATTTTAAATCACCATTTTCAACCCTTTAAGCTTCGTTTTCAAGAGAGATTTCGTGGGTTTTCAAGGCAAAGTGATTGAGTAACTATTTTCTAACATATTTCATTGATTTACATTATTAATTGATGATTTTAACTTCTAATTTTGGATTTTATTGGTGTAAATTGGGGGTTTTCGAATATGGATTTTCTAAACTTGAAATGTTGATTTCTTCCTTATCTCAACTCTATTTTCGCAATCGTTTTCACCGTTGTGTTTCTTATTACGTGAAAAATATTTTCATATATTAATTTTCAGATTCTGGCTATATTTTCTGGCATGAGGTTTTTGGACCATTTTACTCTTTTTCTTCGAATGGAGTGATTTTAGTATCGTTAGACACGTTATGTGATTGGGATACCATATTTGAATAGATTGTAGTGATTTGAAGTATCGAGGAAGGGGAAAGCGCTGGATTCATCTTGATTCGAGACTTTTTGAGGCAAGTGGACTTCTAGGCTTTTGTTAATTATGAATGAACCTTGTATGCTCCTATGTGTGTAGAGTTGAGTATTTTGGGGATAGAATCGTGTTACCGTAGGCTTGATCATGATATGCTGAATGGGAGAATTGTTCATATGGTGGCTTATTGACTATCAATTAATTGTGCATTTGAGATCTTTTGAATCATTCGATATGGATAGCGGGATGGTGCTTATATTGTGATATGATTGAGATATTGACACTGTGGTGATATTGAGACACTTGAGAACTTATCGGTTTTATTGTTGAGATACATGATGCATATGGACATCTCACATATTTCATTTTCATGGGCATTACTATTTGTCATTATTACGTGTTTGCTTGATGATTAATGATGAAAAGTCGAAGGGAAATGGTTCCGGCTAGTTGCTAATGAGATTGAGATTTAGATGACATTTAAAATTGACTCTCTTTAATTGTAAATTGATAATATGAACATTTGGAATACCTCTGGTGGGTTAGAGATTTGGTTGTAGGCTCGGAATAGATTGATCCTTATATCTTATATATTGAGATGCGTGATTTGAATTGTTATATCTATTGTAATGTGGACTCTTGTATGCACTCCTTATTACTCTATGTGAATATTATGTTGTTGTGCATTCTCGACTGAGTTACATTGATTCATTTTGGGGTCCAGCCATACGCTCCGTGGTATGAGGTAATGATTCATATTGGGGTCGGGCCATATGCTCCCTGGTATGAGGTGATGATTCATTTTGGGGTCAGGTTTACACGCTCCGTGGTATGAGATATTAATTCATTATGGGGTCGGGTCGGGTTACATGCTTCGTGGTATGAGATATTGATTAATTATGGGGTCGGGCCACACGCTCCATGGTATGAGATACTAATTCATTATGAGGATGGACCACACGCTCCATGGCAGGTAATAATGATGATACTAGGGACGGACCTCACACTTCGAGGTAGATACATGGACGTCCCCCATGGGTTCTAGCCTGAGGTTATCAACGGATGTGTATTGTAGGACAGACATACATCATGATTATTTAACATTGCATCGCATTATTCGCATCTCATGGCATCCACTCCATTTCATATCATACCTGCTTGTTGTTACCTTGGTATAACTTATGAGATTGTATACTTTTTGTATCCTTGATTTGAGTATTACTGTATTTACTGATTTGGGCATTATTGTATCACTGATTTGAGTAGTTGTTGGTCCTATTTTCATACTTGTGTATTGAGATACTATGTCAGATGACGAGGATACCTATAATACCATGATATGTATATTATCTTATGCTGGGACTTTTCTGAGTGCAGGTTTGTAGTTCGACGGATTTTGGTTGAGATTTAAGGAGTTACTTGTGTTCGTCATTACTTTACTTTGTGTTAGTTTCATTTCGCTGAGTACCCAGTTGTTTGGTGTTCACCCTTTGCTACATTTTTATAGGTTGTGAGCCCGATCCATCCTGCTAGATTTCTCTCTTTCGGATCAAGCTTCTGTATTACTTGTGAGGTAGCTGCTCATGTCTTCAACAGACCTTTGAGGATTCATTTTTATGTTTTCGTTCTATTTGGGGACTAGATATCATACCTTGTATTTCATTTGAGTATCCTATTCATAAAGGCTTGTACATGTGACATAAGTTTTTGGGATGATTATAGTTGTTTTCTTCCGCTTATCTATATTATTAGACTGTTTATCTTTCGTTTTATCTTTATTGTTAAGCTGTTGGGTTTTTGGGCTGATTCACCTTGGTGAGTTAGGTGAGTGTTATCACACCCAGATTTTGGGCTATGACATAGGTTTACCCCTTCAGCTCTGGTTCCAAAAGGTCTTCTGTGAGATTGATAATTTTTGTGGAGGTTGGATTTGTATCGAAGAAAAGACAGAGCTTCGTAAACACCTGAAGTGGGAAAGATTAAAGGTCAAATGCCATGGGGATTCTGTCCCTAATTCAGTGCAGCTGGTTCATGAAGGTTTGACATTCAAAGTTCAAATTTGGGTGGAGATTCCGGCGAGGGTGGTCTCTGATGAGAAAACTCTAGTTTTCCCTTATGACTAGAGCTCCAAAGAATTGATTGGGTGTAGAGGGGATGAGAACCTGTTAGGCTTTACAGAGGTGTCTGGACATGTGGGCTCTTCGTACGACCCAACAATTTTGAAACAACCAGTTGTTCCTACACCAGTTGTACCTGCACGTGAGCTTTTGCATCGCTCAACAATTCCTCCCAAGAAACCCAAACATGTAAAAAATACGGGGGGGGGGGGGGGGATTGGGTCCAAATATGACTGGCCTAATTCATTTCAAGTGGGCCTCTTATTGAAAACTCCTTCTCTTAGCTAAATGATCCAATTGATGCAGAGCTTGAATCCATTTCTATTCCTTCCTCAGTTTTAAAGTGCATAAAAACAAAAGTAATAGAACTGGAAGAAAATTCCGTGGAGAAGGAGGATGATATGGAAGATAATGTTCATAGAGAAATAGTGGAAACATAAGACAAGTACCCAGTTCTCCGTGAGCCTCATCTACCTTCAGATAACTATTGCATTCAAGGGCTTAATTTGTAGAGGGATGAAGAGAACAATTCTTTGACACCAATTGAAGATGCAGTTTCCTTCAACCAACGTAGTCTAGAGGAAGAAGATGATCCAGATTTTGATTTGCCAATCTGGATGCATCAGAACATCACAAAATTAGCTAAAGATTTCAGAGTATACATTAAAGGATGCAAAAAGGAAGCTACGAGGTTGTTCATGAAGATCGATAGTTTGAGCCAAAATAACGCTGATAAGGGGGTGAAGAATTTCAATCTAACTTCAACAGTTAAAGGCTCAAAAGAACTTAAGAGCCTAGAATGTGGGAGTAATTTTAGAAGTAAGGGTACTAGAAGCAGGGAATTTACACAATAACTATTGGCAAATCACCATCAAGATAGTTTCATGGAATGCGAGGGGCCTGAATTAGACAAGTAATAGATGTGTAATCAAGAGTCTAATCCATGGGTAGAAGGCTGATGTTTATTGCTTCCAAGAGACCAAAGTTGAAGGGGATGTGAGCAACATTGTTATAGATCTGTGGGCAAATAAAGAAGTGAAGTTTTGTCAACTTGAAGCTAGGGGTACTAGAGGGGGCATCTTAATTCTTTGGGATGGGAAAGTTTGGACAGGAGAGGTTAGCAGTGTGGGAGCATATTCTATATCCTGCAAGTTCACAAGTAAAGACGTCACCTGGGTACTTACTGGCATCTATGCTCCAAATAGCAGAGAAGAAAGAGAATTAGTTTAGTGGGAAGTTGGGTTGGCTAGAGGTATGTTCAATGGCCCTTGGGTAGTTTGTGGGGGCTTCAACACAATTAGATTCCCTTCTAAGAAGAAAAATTGTTCAAGAATCACAAAATCTATGACTGACCTATCTGATTTCATTAAAGATATGAGCTTGTTCGACCTTCCGTTAGCAGGAGGAAGTTACACATGCAGGAAAGGGGACAAACATGACATTATAGCTAGGTTAGACAGGTATCTAGTGTCTCATGAGTGGTATGAAGGCTTTAGGAACATCAAGCAATCAATCCTGTAAAAGGTCACCTCTAAGCACTCACCAACTTTATTACAATGCAGAAATTAGGATCCTATGAGGTCCTTCAAATTAGAGAATTGGTGGTTGCAGACTGCGGGTTTCTTGGATAAAGTCAAGGAATGATGGATGTCATTTGACTGTGAAGGAAGGCCATATTTCATCCTAGCCTTTAAGCTGAAAGCACTTAAAGACAAGTTGAGGGAGTGGAGTAAATCGGCCCAAGGAGCAAGTCAACTTGCTAAATTAGAGGAAGTCTGGGATTAAAAAGTTCTCAGTGAAGAGATCTTCTCAAAAGCTAAACTCCTGTTAGAGTTTAAAAATATAGCTAAATATGAGGAGATAGCATTGAGACAAAAATCAAGGGTTAAGTGGCTAAAACAGGCTGACTGCAACACTAAATTCTTCCACAGAATTGCCAATTCGGATAGATGATACAATAATGCTGATGAGCTAAATGTGGGTGGTGAAGTAGTCAAGAACACAAAAGACATAAAGAAGGAAATTGTAGCCTTCTATCTGAACTTATATTCTGAAACGAAAACTTGGAGACCCTTAGGTTGGTGCAGGGTGGGTCTTAAAATTAAGCTGAAGATAATTTCATGCTTTAGAAGGAGTTTGAGGATAAAGAGATATGGAATAGTGTCAAGCTTTGTGCTAGAGACAACTCCAGGTCTTGATGGTTTTACCATGGCCTTCTATACCCACTATTGGGAGGTTATTGGTAAAGATGTGATTGCTACATTTAAGAACTTTCATAAGAGAGGTGTATTTGAGAAAAGCTTCAATTCTACCTATGTGGATTTAATTCTAAAAAAAAGGGTGCTAAGAAACTCACTGACTTTAGACCCATTAGTCTAATTGGTAATTTGTACAAGATCATCTCGAACTTACTTACTGAGAGAATCAAAATGGTTATGTATAAACTGGTGGGTCCCCAGTAGTTGGCTTTCATAAAAGGAGACAAATAATGAATGCCACTCTTATGGAAAATGAATGTGTTGACACTAGAACTAGAAATAGTGTACGGGCATCCTATGTAAGTTGGACATTCAAAAAGCTTATGACCTCCTCAATTGGAAGTTCCTGCTGGAGACCCTATCAAAAAGGGGTTTTGGAGGTAGAAGGCTAAGATGGATGAAGTTTTGCATTAGCACTGTGAAATTCTCAGTTCTTATAAATGGCTCCTCTACTGGTTTCTTCTCTTCATAGAGAGGTTTAAGATAAGGAGATCCATTATCTCTGTTCCTTTTTATTATTGCTATGGAGGGGCTAAATGATATGTTGAAAATTGCTTAAGAAAAGTTGTGGCTGAGAGGTTTTAGGGCATCCAATGGGGGCTCATTTGGAGATTACTCACTTACAATATGCAGATGACACTATAGTCTTCTATGATGCAAACAGGAGCCAACTCAAGATTTTAAGGACAATTTTTGCTCTTTTTGAAGCTATCTTAGGGCTTCATATCAATTGGAACAAGAGTTTCTTGTATCCAGTGAACAAAGTTCTTGATTTACCCTCTCTGGCCAGGATTTTGGGTGGAAGGATAGGAAACCTACCCACTATATACTTGGGGATGCCTTTAGGAGCCAAAAGTAAATCCATATGCATCTGGAATTGGGCGATTGAAACATGTGAAAAAAGGTTGGTGAATTGGAAAAGTCACTACCTTTCTATAGGAGGAAGATTAACACTCATCAACAATGTTTTGGACTCTATGCCTACTTATATGATGTCTCTTTTCCCTATTCCTGATAGTGTTATTGATAGACTAGATGCTCCGAGAAGAAACTTCCTGTGGGAAGGAAATAGTGAAACCAAGAAGTTTCACTTGGTTAAGTGGGAAACCGTGATTGAGAATAAACAGGCAGGGGATGGGGGTAAGGAATTTAAAAACCCATAACCAGTGTCTTATGATGAAATGGTCGTGGAGATTCACCTCCGGTGAGCAAGCACTGTGGAAAGATGTAATACATGCCAAATATGAAATGGAGGATCACTGGATAACTAAAATGGTCACCACCACTAATGGGTCAAGCCTTTGGAGAGCCATCAGAAACCATCGGCAAAAGCTCAAAAGAAACTGCAACATTAAATTGGGTGATGATAGGAAGACCTCTTTTTGGGAAGATAGATGGCTAGAACAAGGATCATTAAAAGCTTTGTTCTCGGATATTTTCACCCTAAACCAACAACAAAGGGCAACTGTGGCAGAGATATGGTCAAACCAAGGGTCCTGAGCTTTAGAAGATCTCTGAATGACTGAGAGATCCCGAGATTGGTGGAGTTTCACAAGGTCTTGGGGCAATTCAAAGGAACTACTGATGCACAGGATAATTTGGGATGGCAAGATCACAATCACGACAGTTTCAGTGTCAAAAGAGCCTATAAGAAGTTTAGCGCTGGTAACCATCAGAGAAATGGGTGGCCATGGAAGTTGATATGGAAAACTAAAATTCTCTACAAAGCGTCTTGTTTCACTTGGCTTCCTGCTAAGCAGGGAGTTTTGACCCAGGAAAACCTTATGAAGAGAAATATTCAATTGAGTCCTAGGTGCTTCCTCTGTGGTGAAGAAGTAGAGACTGTCACACATCTCTTCCTTCACCGTAGGATAACCAACTTTTTGTGGAATCTTTTCATCAATTTGAAGGGCATGAACTGGGTTATGCCGAGGAGAGTTACCCATACTTTGAGGATATGGAGCAAATATGCAAGCATTACTGCGCAAAAAGAGAGATGAAAAATGATTCCGGCTTGCATTTGGTTGTCTGTGTGGAATGAAAGAAATCTGAGATGCTTCCAAGACGAGTAATTCCATTCAGAAGATTAAGATGAATTGCTTAGTTTTGTTTCATTTTTGGTGTAAACAAGAGTAGAGTACATGGAAGATCTAGAATCAGTTAAAATATATTTTAGGTTCCTTGTAAATTTTGATATAGGGTTGAAGATCTTCTTGCTTCTTTCCACAATTGTAATTAGGAGCCTGTCATAGGTTTTAGCAGGTTCTAATTTTTTGTTTTGTAATAGAATACAAGTTGTTACCTTCTCAAAAAAAAAAGGAGAAATGGTAACATAATCTGCGGTTGATTTTTTTACGAGTGTTGATGTTGGTATTTTTCTCTAATAGAATAGATTAGACTATCATGCTGGCACAAGGGGCTATTATCTCAATGGTGAGCACAGCCTTCCCTTTAAGCTTTCATCACGGGAAAATCTCTTACAGTGTCAAATGGCCTCTGCCTCAAGATGAGGCCTTGGAATGGACTCTTGGGAGCTTGCCTAAACTCTTGAATAGAGGAGAATCAAATTCTTCGGAGGACCATTTGTCTTTGAATGAAATTTCTTTTGCTAGGTACCTCCATCCCTCAGTAGCATGACTCCATTGGATTGCACTTTCCTTTTGGGAAGATACTTCATCCTTGTGTATCCCCAGGTGTAATGACTTTCTTGCCAAAGTCCTTGAGCTTAATGGTAATCTTGAATGTGGGAACACCTTGGATGAGGTTCATGTTCTTCATACCTTTCTTTATTACTTGTGCATATGATGACCCTTTGCCAAAATGTAGCTAACAGTGTCTTTGTAGCATAAGACTACTCCCTAGGTTGTCACTCTACCCCTCTATAAAATATTTTTTCCTGCCTCATCATAAGCAACGAAATTCTAATTGACATAGGAGATCCTTACATCAAGTCCACTCCAGTTAGCCTCCATGCTCTAGAAACAAGAACCAATGGAACTTCTGGCAAATTTCCCATCTATCATTTTTGTGGACAGGTGAATTTCCATGCACTTCCACTCAAAATTGGTCATGTATCCACTGAAGTTCAAGGGGAGAAAGATTAAGGGATAATACGCCCTATTGATTAAATTTTGAGCAGCTGTACTCTGAAACTTCATTTGCTTGTATTTGTGGTCAGTTGCAAGAGTGGCAAATGTAGTGCAGTTATAAATATTAAAATAATGAGGTATATTGCTTAAAACTTGGTGCTCTACATGAAAGGGTTAGTGATGTGAAATTATAGAATCAAAGAACAGAAGCCAGCAAAAAGTAGCTTGTAAATATTTTCTAGCACTCCCTTGTTGCTAGCCATCTATGCATTATCAATAAAGAATAGCCCTTGGCAGTTCCTGAAGGTAGAATTTGTGAACTCTTACAACATGTTTGGATGGTGGTTTTCCATGGTATGATATGATATGGTTAGTAAGAGAACCACGTTCATTTTGATTGTTTCTTTAATTGCATTGTATAGTATGATTTAGTTTCATAGTTTTGTAATCATGAAAACTTTCACTTTTTGAAACCACAAATTTGGTGGTATTCCACTGTTCACTAACTTTTTGTCCAGTTATACCCTTAATTTTGAATAATTCTAGTTTACCATTTATTTTTTATTAAACTTTACCTGAATATATCAACTGCTTTCACAACTGTATTACTTATTCTCTGCATCAACTTTTAAAGCTCCTCTTCCACTTCTAGTCTTCTTCCACATGTTTCAGTCTATATTTTGAGGTTTGTTTTTTAAAAGTTCTTGCCTTTTTTGTTTTCTTGCGTTGTTTGTATGGATTGAAGATATATTAGTTTGTTTTTTTCGTTTGATTCTATATATTTATTAATTTTTTTTAAAAAATATTGATAAATTTAATATTTATAATAATTAAGGATATTTTTATAAATTTATCAGTTTATGATACAATACTATACAGTCAAAACAAACAATAAAATTATTGTTAAACAATAATAAATCATATAGTTTGTCCAAACATTATATTGTACTGAAGAATATCATACCATACCCATATAGTACTGTATATTATGAAATCATGGCAAACAACCATCCAAATAGAGGGTTATTTGTTGCAAGTAGGGTGTCAAAATGTACCTAAATATAGATACTCGCCCAAAATTTTATGGGTTGAGCTTAATATAATTAAATTGGGTCAATTCAACCTATTCAAGTTGAGCTCAATTTAATTTTCAATTTTAAGACTTAGTATTGGTATAATATATATTTCCATATTGAAGTGATGAATTACTATCTATTTGATATCTTTTAGGGTTCATCTATCCATTTGTGGCTTTATCTCTTGAGTTGAAATTTAAATTGGGGTTATAAATAATAAATAACTGTATGTTAAAATTATTTAAATATTGAGCCCAAAGTAGTCAAGGGGTTTTATAAAAAAGTTGTATAGTATCTCAACTTTGCTATCTTAGCGTAGCCAAGGGGTGGAACAAATACAATATGAGATAAATGTATGCCAATACCACAATATCAAGATATATATCATCAACATAATAAGAATATCAATAAATAACCACCATAGAATCAGGGGAATAATGCCAAGAGTCCCAACTAGTACCACAAGTCATCAACATGGCTCAAATTACCACACTTTCATCAATAGTCTAATATATGCATAATACTAGACTTCACAAGTCCCAAAACATGCACATGATTCCCAAAATGTCTCAAATACCATCAAATTACAACAATACTTTCCGAAAGATGTCATAGGTCTCATATTATCACAGTAATATCCAAAGTGTCTCAAGTCTCAAGAATATATCCCGGTTACCAATAAAGTCACAATTTACTTCAATTCTAACACAATCAATATCGAATCTTTACCAAAATTCTATCATATCGATCAAACTACTTATGAACAATCTAAATCTTACAATTACCACATAAATAGGTCCAATAACTCAAATTTAGTCCCAAAAAGGTTAGCCAAACCTACCTTGATGCTGAAATCGTACTCGAACCAAGCTTTTGATCACCACAAGCCTAAAAAAGAACTACAAATAAGTAGATACTATAAGTCAAGAGATGAATTTTGATATCTATATCGGCACGAATTAGGCTTAGGGGCATAATGGTAAAAATTAGGGCTAAAATTTGAAATTCTCAAATCTAGAAATTGACTTTAAATTATGATTCTACGCGATAAAAGGAGTTCGTGGTAAAAATTTCACTAATTTCCCATAAAAATTCTCGTTAAAATTATCCCAAGAAAGCTTGAAATATTGAAAATGGAGTAAAAGAATGGTGTTTTCAAAATTTAAACATTGTTCAGGTAACTACTACTCCGCGAACGCGGAGAGTAGCAACTGGGAGAACTCTGCGAATATAGTGGAACAACTAAAAATATAACTTTGGGTCTAAAATCTTCGTTTTAACTCTGAATTTAGTTCTGTAACTTCTTCTAGACAGGTTTTGACATTTTGGAGCTAATGGAATCGATGGATCTTCAATCTGACACCTGTAACTCAGGATGGTAAAAAACTCACTTTTTAACAACTTAAGATTTCAAAAATGACAAAACTCATATTTTTCTCTTTTAGAATATAAGATCTCAGTTCCAACAATAAAGATAGCTCAAAATATGTCCAATAAAAAGGCAAAATAGAAATTTTCATAGACAGACTCAAAATGCCAACCAAGTCATTATATCATTCATCACTAAAAAATAGTGTTCGTCCTCAAACATAAGGGAAAGAAGAGTACTTGAAGCCTAAAAAGGCTAGGATATCTAACCCACATGTGTGACTCCAACTCCCAAGTAGCCTCCTCAATCGGACGGTGCTTCCACTAAACCTTCACTAAAGATATGTCCTTGGTCCTCAACCTCCTGACCTATCTGTCCAATATAGCTATTGACTCCTCATCATATGAAAAACCTAGACCCAACTCAACTAAATTATAAGATATCACATGTTACTCATCTGGAATGTACCGACGGAGCATGGAGACATGAAATACAGGATGCACCGCTGATAGTCTCGGTGGAAATGCTAACTCTTAGGTAGCCTCACCTACTCTCCTCAAAATCTCAAATAGGCCAGTAAATCTAGAACTGAGCTTGCCCTTCTTCCCAAATCTCATTACACCCTTCATGGGAAATATTTTTAGCCAAACAGTATCCCCAACTCAAAACTCAAAAGGCCTAGTCCTATGGTTAGCATAACACTTCTGGCTGCTCTGAGCTATCAATAGTCTACTCTGTATCAATCGGACCTGATCCATGGTATCTTTGAAGGTATGTGTTTGGTCCTCAATATTCTAACCTGTCTGTCCAATATAGCTACCGACTCCTCCTCATATGACAAATCTGGACCCAACTCAATTGAATTATAAAAGATCACATGTGACTCATCTGGAATATATCACTGGAGCATGGAGACAGAAATATAGGATGCTAATAGCCTCGATGGGAATGCCAACTCATAGGCAACCTCACCAACTCTCTTCAAAATCTCAAATGGGACAGTAAATTTGGGACAGAGTTTGCACTTCTTCACAAATCTCATCACACCCTTTATGGGAAAAATCTTCAGCCAAACACTGTCCCCAAAAAAGAATTCAAGAGGCCTCGTCCTCTAGTTAGCATAACTCTTCTGGCGGCTTTGAGTTGTCAATAGTCTACTTTGTATCAATCGAACCCAATCCATGGTATCTCTGAGCCGATCTACACTCAATACATCCACTAAACTGAGTCAAACCATCTAATGAGAGATCTACACCTCCGACCATACAAAGCCTCAAATGGTACCATCTGAATGGTAGAATGATAGCTGTTGTTGTAAGTATACTCTGCCAAAGGCAAGTGCTGATCCCATCGATCCCCAAAATATTTGACACAAGCCCGAAACATATCCTCTAACACTTGCATACTACGCTTAAGGTAATTATTACTCTGTGAAAGCGGAAGGGCCTCCGCGAACATGGAGAGTAGCAGCTAGGAGAACTCTAAGAATGTGGTGGGACTATCCACGAATACAAATCAGGAAATATTGACCCTCCATGAACGTGGAGTATAGGGAAATCGAGACCTCCACGAACGCGGAGTATGTCCCATAAAAATGGAGAAGGAGGATGCCTACACCGGATACAACAAAACACAGCTTTGAAAAATTTTGAAATGAACCCTCAAAATTCATTCAGAATCCAAATTTCACAAACTAGACATGTATCCATACCAGAGATGGTGATCTGGACTCAACAGAATTATCAAAATTCGATTTTGAGATATCTTCGACATAATTACCGGTACAACTCAATTAAACTAGTTAGCAACTTAAAATACCAAAACTGTCCTTGGAAACTCCAAAAATTATGAAGAGACCATTTGTAGCGTTAGTTTGACCATTCGGAGATTCTAGAACTTTTGAAATTTCTATTCAAGCTTTGACCTAAGAAAAAATCAGTCTTACCCTAGAATTTTTTCTCTGATATCTATCTTTTTCCTTAATCACATCAAAGAGGAGGGTCCCAATAGTAGCTGCTACCCAAAGGTGCTTTATGAAAGCCGGTCTACAACAGTGAAAGTACGATTGATTCCTTTCCAAAGGTGAACACCCCCTGTCCTTTAACTCCAAATTTTGACCAAAGTCAAACTTTGGCTCCAAGAACAACTGAAAATCCAACTTTGGATTCAAAATCTTTATTCTAACTCTTAATTCAGTTTTGTAACTTCTCCTAGACTAGTTTCAACATTTCGAAGCTAATGGAATCAACGG
The DNA here is from genome assembly GCA_038996855.1 of Solanum aculeatissimum. Lineage (NCBI taxonomy): Eukaryota > Viridiplantae > Streptophyta > Magnoliopsida > Solanales > Solanaceae > Solanum > Solanum aculeatissimum. The sequence goes on along the minus strand of JBCEWC010000477.1, from coordinate 36,988 downwards.
ATCTCCGATCTTCCACCCAAAACTCAGAATGGTACACAAATCACTTTTTCAATAATTTAAGCTTTCAAAAATGACAACTCATATTTTCCGCTTTTAGAACACAGAATCTCAGTTCTAATAATACAGACAGCTCAAAATAGGTCTAAATTAACTCACAAAAGGGAAAAATAGGCTAAAAAATGACCAACCAAGTCATTACAACTAACCTTTTTAATACAGGTGATAGGATTCTTAGTTATTACATTATTATCTGATTTCTCCTACCCAGTCAGTTGATCCTACTGAGTACATTTTGGTGTACTCACCCCTACTATGTTTCCTCCCTGCAGATTGAGCATAGGGTCTCCCATGTGATAGTTGAGCTTGTTGAGCAGAGTTTGCTTTTTCCCAGATATAGCGCTGAGGCTTAGTGATCAAGTCTCCATTGTACTGTTGAGATTCCTTTTCTAGTTGTATCTTTATTCCAGACTATGTATTTTCTTTATGAGATAGCTTTGTATTCACTTTATTACACTATGTTTAGAAGCTCCTATACTATGACTCAAGGTTTTTCACTTTTAAATTGAGTGTTGTGGTTGTTTGGTTTTACTCTTTCTTCCCTTTAGTCGTGATCCAATTTTAGATCGTGACAATGAGTACCTTCTTTGAGCTGTTTGTTCATGGATAAACCCATGATAGTTGTAACCTATTGGCTAAGACTTATTGAAACTATTGTGCTATATATATATATATAGGAGTACTTATATTCTTCATTGCTTTACTTAGGGATTCAAATTCTTTTGTTGATTACCATGTTTGTGGGTACTCACCCCTTGCTTCTACACTTGTGTAGAAATTGAGCTCAATACCTCTTAATATCTTTATTTTCCATCTTGGACTAAGCTTCTAGACACTGGAGAGGTAGCGGCTTGTTTTTTCAGCGGACTCTCGAGGCCTTTTTATTTTATGTTTTGTTCTATTCAAGAACTAAGACATTGAGACTTGTACTATTCTTCTTTTCTATTGAGTTAGTGGCTTGTACATGTGACACCACTCTTGGTTGGTTTTAGAATTGGTTCTTCTTATCGTTATCTATGTTATGCTAAACTTCTTTTGTTTAAATTCTTGTCTATTTTGAATTGCTTTGTCTAGGCTGACTTACCTTGGTGGGTTAAACATGTGCCATCACACCCATTGTCGAGTCATGAAAATTGATTTAGATAATTAAAATACATGATCTTATTTTAATTTTTTTAAGGTTTAGTTATGTAATCAATCCTTATTAGACTTACTTTAGCATGATTTATTACTTTAAAATTATTATCTTTTTTTAAGCAAATTTACCACTAGACATATTGTCTAGCGACTTTTTATTAAAAATAAAAAAATATCAATAGGAATAAGAAAAAGTAAGGGGGGCTAGGCCTTACATTACAAATCCTAATGAGGTGACTAACCTCCACAAACAAGCATGATGAGAATAAGAGCTAGAGAGAATTAGGTATTTTGTGATCATCACAGAGTTTGTAATATACTCTATGATGATATTACTAATGTGGATGCTTAAATAATTCAAATATATAACAACCAAGAAGAAGGTTGAGTTATATGAATACTTTAAAATTATGATCATGTTTAGTATGACTTATTTATTTACAATATTTATTTTATATAATTTCATTATTAATTTTATTGAATATTTTAGTTTCATCACTCATATCATATTTTGTGTTATCTTTGAAAAATTATCCTAGATAATTATATTTTGGTAGGATTAAAAAAGAATTTCAAGCACAAGGTAATTATACGTTTTCATGAATACTTTATTAAAAAACTCAAAAACCGAGGTTGAAAAACCTAAAATTTATTAATGTGGTTTGGTTTATAGATTTAAAGATCCGACCATAAATAATTTAATTTGGTATTTAAAAAATCCGATCCGGTTCATATAAACCCCCAACGAGGGTCAGATTAAACATCCAAAGAACTTATTACAAGAACACTATCTCTCAAAAACCTATTCATTTTTTACAAGTCAAAATTATTATAAAGGAAAAATTCTAACTTACGATCACTACAAATGAGAAATATAGAGATGTACAGAGATTAAGAAAATGATAATTATAACAAAATAGAGAGGAAAAGAAATGGAGTTCTTATTGATATCCATTAAATTGGCAAGAAACAATATGTAGCAAGGGGGTGAGCACCAAACAATAGAGTAATAAGTGAAATGGAACTAACCTAAAGTAAAGCAATGAAGAACACAAGTAACTCCTTAACTCCCAACCATAATCCATCGAATTACAACCTTACACTCAGAAAAGTTCCAACATAATATAATATACAGATCACAGTAATATAGATATAATCATCTCCTGGCATAAATATCTCAATACTCAAGTATGTGAATAGATCCAACACTTACTCAAATCAGTAATACACTAAGTATACAAAATCATAATCAATATACAACTAATATCGACCAGATATGATATAAGATGGAGTGAATGCCATGAGATGTACATAAAGCAATGCAATGTCAAATAATCGTGATGCATGTCTGTCCTAAAATACACATCCACTAATCAAATGACTGCCTCAGTCGAAACCCATGGGCCCACACATGGACCATGTATATGTGAACATTATCGACAATGACCTTGGCTAATGCTCACCCATCTAGAAGAGACCTCAAACCTATTCAGAACTGACCTCGGACCGCCGACATATTACCTCGGCTCGACTGGTAGAGACCTCGACCACCAATCCACGTGATACCTTACTCACATCCCGGTCATAGCCATCACAAGTATCAATACACAAATAATAATAAATGCAATGTGCATGATCACAATTATATCATAGATCAACATCATAATGATCTCAATATCTCAATATCATCAATAACACAATATCATCAGTGTCTCAATATCACCATAGTCTTAATGTATCAATCATATCACAATATATGCACCATCTCACTATCAATATCGAATGATTCATAAGATCATACAGGTTACAAATTCACAATTAATTTATAAGTCAATATATCACCATATGATCAGTTGTTCAATTGTTCAATTTGAAATATCATGATCACACCCATAATGATACAATTCTATCCCTAAGTACTCAATTCCATGCACATAGGAGCATACAAGGTTCATTCATACTTAACAAAAGGTTAGAAGTCCACTTGCCTCAAATAAGGTCTCGTATCAAATCAACTCTGCCGCTTTTCCCCTCTTATGGTACTCCAAATCACCACAATCTAGTCAAATATGGCATCACAATCATATAATGAATCTAATGACACTAAAATTAATTTCTTTGGAGAAAAAAGGTAAAATGATAAAAAGTTCCATGTCAAAAAATGTAGTCGTAATCTGAAAATTAAACTATGAAAATATTCGCAAGGTGATAAGGAGTTCAACGGTGAAAATAGTTTAAAAAATGAAGCTAAATGAGGGAGAAACAAACGATTAAAAAAAACGAAGCTAAATGAGGGGGAAGCCAACGATTAAAATTTGAAAATCAAAGTCTAAGAAATCCCCAATTTACACCATTAAAATCCCAAAATTAGAAGTTAAAATTACAGATTAGTCAGTATAAATCAATGAAATAGGTTAGAAAATAGTTACCCAATCACTTTGCCTTGAAAAATCTCAAAATTCCTCTTGAAAACAAAGCTTGAATGGTTAAAAATAGTGAAAATATATTAAAGTACGCCTTTTAAAAACTGAATTGATCAGGGACGCGCAATGCTCTGCGAACGTGGACAGGGCATCTGTGAACGTGGAGGTTAGATTGCCACAACTCCATGAATGTGGGCCCACCTTTCGCGAACATAGAGGTCTAATCATGCTGACCTCCGTGAAAGCGGAGAAGAGGTGCGAATGCAGAGGGTAAGGGGTAAATTCACCAGAACCTGTTGCACCAGCACAACACAACAAAAATAAATCAAGAACTGGACCCTCGAGAATTCGTTCTGAACCCCATGAACAAAAATCAAATATGGAACCATACCAGAAAGGATGATCCAAACTGAATGGAACTACCAAAATTTGAGTTCGGAACCTCCGTTGTCCCGAACTCGAGAAAGATTATTTAAACTAGTTTTGAACTCAAAATCTCAAAATATTCACGGATGCTCTAAAAATTATAACAAAGCCATTTCTAGCATTAGTTTCATCACCCGGAATCGATTGAACTAACAGAATTTCGATACGAGCCCCCGAACTCCGAATGTTGACCAAAGTCAAGCCTATGATCCAAAATGAACTAGAAATACAACTTTGGGTCTAAGATCTCCGTGTTAACTCTATATTCAGTTCTGCAAGCTCTCCTAGACTAGATTTGACATTTTGAAACTGATGGAATCAACAAAATCAAATTCTGATACTCAAACCTCAAAATGATCTCAAAACTCAAGTTTAAGCCTTTTCACACTCTTTCTTTTGAAAAATTCCAACTTTTTATAGGATTTTCAAAATTTGACTTTGAGACTTAACCAATAATGATCCCAAGAAACTTTCAAGAAGGACAAAATGGTAGTTTTGTTGGAAATGCTAGAAATGACCTTCGAGGTCATTACATTATCCACTACTAAAAACAATATTTGTCCTAAAAAATTAGATAAGGGACCTACCTGAAGGCTCAAACAACTGAGGGTATCAGGCCTACATATTTGACTCTATCTCCCATGTAGCCTCACTCTCGCGCCTATGACTCCACTGGACCTTTACTGAAGCGATCTCCTTAGTGCTCAACTTCCTCACCTTCCTGTCCAAGATGGCTAATGGCTACTACTCATTAGTCAAACCAGTGCTCAGTTCAAATGAATCCATAGAAATCATATGAGACTCATTCGGAATATAATTCCTTAACATCAAAATATGGAATACAGGATAGACTGAAGACAGGTTAGGTGGCAAAATAAGTCTATAAACCACCTCTCCCACTCTATCATGAATCTTAAAAGGACCAATGAACCTTGGACTGAGCTTGCCTTTCCTCCTAAATCTCATAACACACTTCAAAGATGAGACTTTTAACCAAACCATATCACCAACCATGAAGTCCAAAGGTCGAACCCACCTATCAGCATAACTTTTTTGGAAACTCTGGGCTGTCACCAATCTACTCTGAATCTACCGTACCCGCTCCAGATCATCTCTCAACATATCAATACCCATACTCACCACCACTACAGTGTCAAACCAACCTATGGGCGATTTGAATCTCTAGCCATATAAGGCCTCAAAAGGAGTGATCTAAATGCTGGAATGATGACTGTTGTTGTAAGTAAACTCCACCAAGGCTATGTGCTGATCCCATTTAGCACCAAAGTCAACCACACATGCTTGAATCATATCCTCTAATACCTAAATGGTCCTCTTGGACTGGACATCAATCTGGGGGTGAAAAGTTATACTCAAATCCAAATGGGTACCCAAACTATGTTGTAAAGCCCTCAAGAAATGCAAAGTAAAAATGAGCCTTGATCTGACATAATAGAAATTGGGAACCCCTAAAGTCTCACTATCTGACTAATATAAAGCTAGATCAGTCTCTCAGTTGTATACTTCACTTTGACAAAAACAAATGGGCAGACTTGGTCAATCTATCCACCTCTACCCAAATAAAATCAAAATCACCAATAGTAGAAGGTAAGCCAACTACGAAGTCTATGGAAATGTGTTCCCATTTCCACTTGGGAATGGGCATCTGTTGAAGCTCTCCACCATGCCTCAAGTTCTCACACTTAACCTGCTGACATGTCAAGCACTTGGCTACAAACTCTGCTATATCTCTCTTAATACCATACCACCAATAATGCTGACTCATATCATAATACATCTTTGCTACCCCTGGGTGAATAAAATATTTAGCACAATAAGCCTCCTCAAGTATCAATCTGATCAAATCACCTACTCTAGGCACAGAAATATGACTCCCAACCCTTTAGAAATTATTAGAATCAAACACTACTTCTCTAGCTTCACCTCTTGGCACTTTATCCTGGATAATACATAACTTATCATCCTCAAGCTATCTCTCACGAATTTGATCCATCAATGATGAGAGGGCCTCAATGGTATCAATCACTCCACCCTGCTCAGAAATTTGTAGCCTCACTAACCCATTGACCAATCTCTGAACATCTCTTGCCAACGATGGCTCCTCAACTCGGATAGCTGCTAAACTCTCCATGCTGGAAGCCTTCCTACTCAATGCATCGACCACTACATTGACCTTCCCAGGATGATAGAGAATAGTCAAGTCATAATCTTTTAGAAGCTCAATCCACCTTCTTTGTCTCAGATTTAGATCCCGCTGACTGAAGATATACTGTAGGCTGCGATGGTTAGTAAAGATCTTACAACAGACTCCATACAGATAATGATGCCATAACTTCAACACAAATAATACCACCACCAATTCCAAATCATGAGTAGGGTAGTTCTTCTCATAGACCTTCATATATCTAAAAACATAAGCAATAACCTTCCCTTTCTGCATAAACACACCATCTAGCCCCACTCCCAAAGTATCACAATAAACAGTGAAATCAACACTCTCCTCCAGGAAAGTCAAAATAGAAGTTATAGTCAATAATAACTTGAGCTTTTGGAAGCTCTCTTCACACTCATCAGACCAATAAAATACCACATTCTTTTAAGTAAGCCTAGTAAGTGGAGCTGCAATAGTGGAGAAACCCTTAACAAAACAATGATAATAACCTGCCAAACCAACAAAGCTACAAATCTCTATAGCTGAGGTAGGCCTAGTCCAACCCCGAACACCCTCAATCTTTGTCGGGTCAACTCGAATACCCTCCTTGGACACTACGTGCCCCAAGAATGCTAGAAAACTCAACCAAAACTCGCACTTAGAGAATTTTGCATATAATTTCTCTACCTGAGCCTCTGGAGTACAATTCTCAAATGCCTCACATATACCAATATATCATTAATGAACAAAATTATGAATGAATCCAAATATAGCCAGAATATCCCATTCATCAGCTCCATAAATGATGCAGAGGGTTAGTCAAACCAAAGGACATAACAAGGAACTCGTAGTGGCCATACCTAGTCTGAAAAGCTATCTTGGGTATATCTGATGGTCGAATCCAAAACTGATGATACCCCGACCTCAAGTCAATCTTAGAAAAAAAGACAATTCCCTGAAGTTGATCAAATAAGTCATCTATGCGGGGAAGTGGGTACTTGTTCTTGAAAATCACTTTGTTCAACTGCCTATAATCAATACCCATTAGCCCCTAAGGTGAAACACTAGGGCAAATAAAGCTCTTACTTAATAGATCCTGAAGCTACTCCATTAGCCCCTTCATTTCAGCTAGAGTCATCCAATAGGGAGTAATAGAAACGGGCTTAGTGCTTGACTCAAGATCAATAGAAAAATTAATGTCCCGATCAGGAGGGACTCTTGGTAGATCAGTAGGAAACACATCCAGAAACTCATCAACCACCAGAATAGATTCCATAGAAGGTGACTCAACAACAGTGTCACAAATAAAATCCAAACACCCTTGATCAATAAACTTTTGGACCCGAATATAAGATATCACTTTACTAAGATAGGAACCCTTCAAACCAGTCCACTCAGTCCTCGATCTACTGTGCATGGCTAAGGTAACGATCTTGGCATAATAATCAAGAATAAAACAATACAGAGATAGCCAATCCATACCCAAGATAACATCAAAAGCTACCATATCTAATATATTCAACTCTACCCAAGTCTCATAGACCACCAAAACAACAAGATAGGATCGGTACACCTGATCCACTACTAAGTGCTCTACTACTAGGGTCGAAACATGAACATGCATAGGCATGGAATCATAAGGAAACTCAAACCCCAAGGAGAAATAAACACACATATAAGAATAAGTAGAGCCAAGATCAAATAAGACAAATGCATGGTGATGGCAAATCAAAACAATACCTATGATCACAATATCAGAGGCCCCAACCTTGGGTCTACCTGGGTAGGCATAGCAATGGGTACCTCGACCTCCACTCAAAGAAGCTAACCCTTACCACCTTAATGAGTAGAAATATCACATGCTCCCCTGCCCCAGTACGTCCACCTCTATCAGTCTGACCCCTACCCCGACCCCTAGTATGTGAGGTTGAACCTCCAGCTGGCGGTACCGAATCTCGGACAAGTGTTATGGAGTATGAACGGTGGGGCCCAGAATAAGTCTTTCTAGGACACTTTCAAATCATATGATCAGGAGATCCTCACCCAAAGAACGATCTTAGGGTTAACCACTATTATGAAGGAGCAGGAGGGATGATGTAGTATCTCTGGCTCGTAGGTCTCTGTTGAGAACCAGATAAAATCTGACCTAAACTTTAGAAATCATAAGGGCCTCGTCCACCCTCTAAAGTTGGAAAGGTTGCATGAACCCTGTGGTGCTAAAATGAACCTCCCTCTCTGGTCATATCTCTACCCCTTGATGAGGCACCTTAGTACTGTCCCAAAGTATGGACCCTTTTGGGGTCCCCAAATTCCTCTCTCTGCATCAACTCTACCTCCTTGGTAGTACTAATAACTGACTGAAATAAAGCCCTATCTCTAGATACCTAAAATATCGATTGTCTAATAGGAAAAACTAGCCCTCTCACAAACCGACAAAATCTCTCCACCTCAGTCGGAAGTATAGTTGTACCATGATGGACCAATTAGCAAAAACGATCCTCAAACTCTGAAGCTGTCATGGTTCCCTACCTCAAATTATAGAATCTCAATCAGCTCTTCTCACGGACACTCAAAGGAATAAACTAATAATTGAAAGCATTAGAAAACGTCCCCAAAGTCATCTGAGGATACCCAACTAGAAGGGATCCTGTATAAGTCCTCCGCCACTCCTTGGCTGGCCCACAAAGATAGAGGGTGACATATCTCACACCATATGTCTCTGCTAGTCCCACGACATCTAGTAACTCTCTACAAGTGGTCAGAAACTCGTGTGTATCCTCTGTCTTCCCACCTTAAAACTGAGGTGGGGCCATCTTCCTAAACCTCTCGTACCTATGCTGCTCATCATCAATCAAGAAAGCTATTGGCGGAGTCTCAATAATTGTAGCTATGGGTTGCTGCACCACCTGAACCTGAGCTACAAAGGCCTGCTGCTGATTTGGGGGCATAACCCCAACCCAAGTCTGTGAAGTACCAGAAGTGTCAACTGGGCTACCAGTCTATCTCAAAGTCTTCAACACTCTTAAAACTCTCAAAAGTGTATCCTGAAGTAGTGACACTGCAACAAACTCATGTGGAACCTATTCCTATCTAGGCTCCATAGCTGGCTTCGGAAAGATACCACGATCATAGTCTCTCACCGGTGTGGCTCCCCGACCTTGACATCTATCTCATCCTCTGGCACGACCCCTACCTCTAGAAGGGGTCTTAATAGAAATATAAGTAGTGGCCTCCCCTCATCCTGTGTCAGCAGTAGCTTGGTCCTCACCATCTGTCAAAAGGACACATGAACACTCAATACTATTCCAAAACCAACGGACGAATGGATCAGAATGAAGCAAAAGAGAGTTTCATAACAAAATTTATAGCCTCTTGAGGATAAGCAACAAACATATCCACACCGATCCTTAAGACTCTACTAGACTGGGATTGTACACATGTAAGACCTATGAACCTGGGCTCTGATACCAAATTATCACAACTCGTAATCCGGGTGTGATGACAGTCATCTAACCCACCAAGGCGAGTTAATCCAAATCCCAAAAACCTAACAATAAAAATCAAAATGGAAGATAATAGTCAAATAAGATAGATATGCAGAAGAAAACAAAATACAATCATCCCAAGGATTGGTGTCACATGTACAAGCCTCTAAGCATAGAATACTCAAATGAAATATATGTCATAATGTCTAGTCCTAAAATAGAACAGAACATAATAGTAGTATCTTCAAAGGTCTGCCGAAGGAATAAATAGCTATTTCTCGAAAGATCCAAAGCTCGATCTAATGTAATCACAAAAGCTAGCAAGGCGCACCGGGCTCACAACCTACAACATGTAGCAAGTGGGTGAGCACCAAACAACAAGGGACTCAAATAAATGGAACTAACATAAAGTAAAGCAATGAAAAACACAAGTAACTCCTTAACTCCCAACCATAAATTACCGAACTACAACCCTGTACTTAGAAAAGTCCCAGCACAATATAATATACAAATCATAGTAATATAGATATACTCATCTCCTGGCATAATATCTCAATACTCAAGTATGTGAATAGATCCAACACTTACTCAAATCAGTAATACACAAAGTATACAATCTCATAATGAATATACAACTAATATAGGCCAGATATGATATATAATAGAATGAATGCGATGATATGTATATAATATAATGCGATGCAATGTCAAATAATCATGATGCATGTCTATCCTAGAATACACATCCACTAATCAGATGACTGCCTCAGACGGAACCCATGGGGGCCACACATGGACCACGTATCTGTGAACATTGCCGGTAATGACCTAGGCTACTGCTCACCGTCTGAAAGAGACCTCGGACCTATCCAAAATTGACCTCAGACCGTCGGCATATTACCTCGGCTCGACTAATAGAGACCTTAGCCACCAATCCATATGTTACCTTACTCAATCTCGATTGTAGCCATCACCAGTATTAATGCATAAATAATAGTAGATGCAATGTGCATGATCACAATTATATCATAGTATCGACATCACAATGATCTCAATATTATCAATAGCTCAATATCATCAGTGTCTTAATGTCTCTACAGTCTCAATGTATCAATCATATCACAATATATGCACCATCTCGCTATCAACATCAAATGATTCACAAGATCATATAGGTTATGAATTCACAATTAATTTATAAGTCAATATATCACCATATGATCAATTATTCAATCTGAAATATCATGATCATGCCACGATGATACAATTCTATCCACAAGGTACTCAATTCCATGGACATAGGAGCATACAAGGTTCATTCATACTTAACAAATGGTTAGAATTCTACTTTCCTCAAATAAAGTATCGTATCAAATAAAATCTGCTGCTTTCCCTCTCCTACGATACTCCATATCACCATAATATAATCAAATATGGCATCACAATCACACAACAAATCTAATGACACTAGAATCAATTAATTTAGAGAAAAAGGTAAAATGATAAAAAATCCTATGCCGATATATGTAGCCAGAATTTAAAAATTAAGGAATGAGAATATTTCCAAGGTGATAAGGAGTTCAATGGTGAAAACGGTTTTTAAAATGGAGCTAAAATGAGGGAGAATTCAATGATTAAAGTTTGGAAATCAAAGTCCGAGAAATCCCATTTTACACTATTCAAAATCTAATAATTAAAAGTTAAAATTACAAATTAATCAATGCAAATGTCACGACTTTATCCTGGTCATGATGGCGCCTGTCAGATCCGAATTATATGAAGGCCAACTACCCAACCAACAGGGCACCTGTCCTAGCTTTTAGTCCAACCAAAACGATAAAACAATAGTATAAGTAATTAAGAACTACCCAGAATCTGGAAGTCAGATGTATAGAACTATAATAAGCAGATAGTACATATGAGTATATATATATATAACCAAAAACATAATATAATATATTACTCGAGAGTTCCTACAAATAGGAAATACTACTTCACAAGGCCAGAGTCTTAAAACAAAAGATGGCCATCAAAAGAAAGAGTCTGTCATGAAGCCAGAGTTGCCGATGCTCATCGAAAAGTAGTCTCCTACGCTCTCGGATCACCTGAACTCAAAGCCCCTGACTAGTACCTGGACCTACACTATGGGAAGATGCAAAAGTAGAGGTGAGTACAAAAATAAGGCACCTAGTAGGCATCATCGGCCGACCGAGTGAAATAATATACATTATGAAGCTCAAATACAAATAAAAGTAGTTGTCCCACACATCAACCCCATAACCTCAACCTGAACCGAAACTGGTACTGTACGCGGGTGCAAGACCCTAACAACTATGCCTGTACGTCCCTTGGGACCCTATAAGCCAGGGAGGTACACCTGCGCAGAATATAGAACCGATAGATCCTCACAAAATCCCATGGAACCATTCGAGAACCTATCTCTCCATATCATCAGAACAAGGGTCAGTTGTATGTGGGTGAAAGGCCCTAATATCTAAGCCTGAATACCCCCTGTGCCCCATAAATCCAGAAGGTACACCCATTCAAAATATATGTGTGAATAGGTGTGTGGATCCATGGGTAATCAATCATATATCAATCGACGACCCTGTGCCAACACGTGGCACCCAATCTAACATATACATGCTTAATAGTTGGACGTATCCCCCGCGGAAGAAAGAATCCCCCTCGCATCATCAGTGTGTCTCTTCTCAAATTTCAATCACGAGGCCTCACCCCTAAAGTGTAGTCAACAGGGTCCTTGACCCAAAAATATCAATCAATGGGGCCCAGACCAAAAAATGTAGTCAACGGGGCCCCAGGACCAAATTAACACCAATTGCTTGGACCCCTGTAGACTCGACACTCCAGTCTCGGGAACTCGAACGTGACTACAAGAGAATGGGACCACGGGGTGTATCACTTGAGATATCAAACACTCAAACGTGGCCACTGAATATTTGAACTATACGATGGGTCATCTTGGTCTTGGAGCGTAGCATTAGATAATCTCTTTCTAGCCTATCTAAATCTGGATCCCCAATAATATTATCTCTCTCCCTCTCTTGCTCTAATCACATGACACGACCAACTCACTCAGATCATAACAAGAAGTCCATCCCCTGGGTATGTGGAGCACCAAAAAATAAGAACTAATAGTAGTGTAACAAAGTGTATGCCATAATAAACCATATAAAGTTTGGCCTCCCAGGTCAAATCCGCTATATTCCAGTTCATCACAAATAATAAAAGTAGAGCACAATAGCAAGGGGATATCATGAGTACTCGCAACAACTAGGTCCAATAGATTATAACTTTACAAGAATCAAGTCGTAGTACAACATGTAAGCAACAAGTGGTCTCTCGACCATCATATCTCAGTAGTATTAGTAGCATGCTCTCCCAGACAACAGTATAGGTCAGAACACATACCTGACTTGTGGCATCAGCCCATACTCGACCCTTATCAGGCCTCCCTAGAAGCAATAGTACCAGAACATATCAAAACTATAGCTTTCATCGCTAATAACTCAGAGAACAATCCCATCACAACACATACTACACTCAAAGGGCACAACTAGCAAGTAACATACATTTGAGTTCAACATGTATATTATCACACCCAGTCTAAGGGTAGGTAAAAACCTAGCCTACCTGGTTGTCGACGCCTCAAGCTTTGAATCACTCCAGCTGAGTTTTTCCACTCTGAATGGCCTCCCGACACTACTCAACTATTAAAAATACAATTCACCAGAACAACACAGTCAGGTTGGTTGTGTGATCCTGAGAAACAGATTAAATTAGGCCATAAGGCCTAAAATGGGAAAAATAGGAGCAGAGCCTAGAATCCTAAATAAAAACCTAAAAAACGTTCCCCATGACAACCCAAGTCTACACCAAACAATTTAGCCCAAAACTGACCCCAAAAGACCTAGAAAAGGCCCAAAAATGAAGCAACAAATTTTACTAGGAAAACATTCTTTCCACAACTTTCTCGGTCCAAATTCTTGACATCAGACAACTACAGTCAACACATATCATATCACAGCGTTCCTCTCGGAACGTAGAATAATTTAGGCTCAAATTTTATTCAATTCTATCAAGATTCAATTATAAAATTTACATAAAAGATTTTCATAATTTTTAGAGCAACAACAGCTAAAACAAAAATCTTACCTCGAAATCGCGCCAAATCCCGAAACCAACTTTGCCACAATGTTCCTTGCAAAATTCAAAGTCACGTGGGCCCTTGGTTCGCTAAAAATGGATTTGAAATATACTTTCTATGAGCTTGAGAATTTGGAAATGCATGTTGGTTCGCGAAGTGCTGAGCATTTAAATAGGCCTCATGCACCTTCTCTGCAAACACGGATTGAGCCCTGTGAACGTGGAGCACTGAAAGATTTTCCCTTCTCCACAAATATGAAGCTCTGTAAGACTTGGCCTCCACGAACACAACATTGATCTTTGCGAATGTGGAGTACAATTTCTGAGGCATTCGATGTCCGTTTTCCACAAACAAAAGGTATACCCATACTTATTTCAATATTTCAAACCTAACGATCCAGTTGGGAATTCTCAATGGATCCTCATACAGAAAATGAGTATCCTACTTATTGGCTAAAAGAATCGAGGGGGCATAAACGCAACTATATGACCCCGTCAACTGGCGAAAGGTCATTTTAGATTGTTTTGATGTTCTGGAGCTTATAACACCATTGATTTTCCATTTTGACTGCGTTTAGCTGGGTTTTGATAGAAACACACTTTTTAGCCTCCAGTTGAACTCATTTTGCAACTTTTGACCCAAAATCACACCAAAATCCTACATCCTCAGACTAACCACCCTTATAGCACAAATCAACCATTCCAGAACTAACGAAATTGTCAAAATCCCATTCTGATGTCGTTTACTAGGGTTTTGACAAAAATTTCATTTAGCATTTTTAACTTCTCACTAACCTGCAAACTTGCACAATTCTCAACCAAAACCCCCGATAACCATCCCAACAGCTCCAACAGGTCATAATAAGTCTGGGGTAACTATACAGAAGCTCAGAACAATAGAAATACAGTAAAAACACAAAAGTGACCTACAGGGTTATTACAACATCCCGTACTTATAAAACTTTTGTCCGTGAAAGTAAAGTAAAACGCATACCTGATGGCTCAAAATAGACCGAGGTGCTACTCCAGTATTTGTGCCTCCATCTCCCAAGTAGCCTCCTCAATCGAACGGTGTCTCTACTACACCTTAACCATCGACATGAACCTGGAATACAACTACCTGGTATCGCTGGTTAAAATGGCCACTGACTCCTCAACTAAAGGCAGACAGTCATCCAACTCAACTGAGTCGTACTGCAGCACATGAGACTCATCTAGAATGTACTGGTGCAACATGGACACATAGAATATAGGGTGTATAACAGAGTATGTTGGAGGCAGGGCTAACTCATAAGCATCTGGCCCAACTCTTTTCAATATCTCAAAAGGCCCAATATACTGAGGACTCAACTTACCCTATCTCCCAAACCGCATGACCCCTTTTAGGGGCGTCACTTTCAGGAACACACGGTCTCCAACCTCAAACTGCAGGAATCAACATTTACGTTCAACATAACTCCAGTGTCGACTCTGAGCTATCCTCAACCTAGCCTATATAACCGGGACCCTGGCTAGGACATCCTACAACAAATCTGAACTGTACGGACCCGACTCTAAAGAATCAAACTACCCAATAGGAGTACAACATCGTCAACCATGTAATGCCTTAAATGGGGCCATCTAAATAGTGGTGTGAATGTTGTTACTATAATCAAACTCAGCTAACGGTAGAAACTGATCATACTAACCCCCAAACTTTAACACACAAGCTCGTAACATATGCTCTAGAACTTGAATAGTGTGCTCGGACTGGCCAACAGTCTGGGGATGAAATGTTGTGCTCAAATCAACTTGGGGTGCCTAACTCCCACTGAAAAGCCCTCCAAAAGCTAGAAGTAAACTGCCACCCTTGGTCAAATATGATAGATATAGGCACCTCGTGCAATAAAACTATATCCTAGATATAAATATGGGCTAACCACTCGACACTGAAGATAGAAAGGACCGGAAGAAAATGTGCAGACTTAGTCAACCAATCAACAATCACCCAAATGCTTTCATAACCCCTAAAAGTACGAGGAATCCCCACAACAAAGTCCATAGTTACATGCTCCCACTTCCTCTCTGGAATGGGCAACGACTGAAATATGCCATCGGGTCGCTGATGCTCAACCTTTACCTACTGGAAATTGAGGCAACGCGACACATAATCTGCAATACTAGTAATGATTCCTCAAGTCTCAGTACATCTGGATAAATAGAACATCTGGAATAATGTGCCTCATGCAGAATCAACTGAATCAAATCCCCCACTCTAGAAATGCACAACGGCTGGCAAATCGAAGAACCCCATCAGAATCAACCGTGGCCTGACCCCCAATACCCCACAACACTCTATCTCAGAGACCCACTAATGACTCATCCTCGAACTAACGAGCCTAGATCTAATCAACCAGTGAAGACTGAGCCTTAATAAAGGCTAATACTCGGCTAGAGTTTGAAATATCTAATCGGACAAACCGATTAGCTAGGGAATAAATGTCCAAAGCCAATGGTCTCTCCCCAATATCCAGGTGTGTCAGGATGCCCATACTCACCGCCTTCCAACTCAAGGCATCCACTACCACGTTGCCTTACCCGGATGGTATCATATAGAAACATCATATTCAGCCAACAACTCAATCCATCATCTTTGGCAGGAATTTAGGTCTCGCTGAGTCATATGGTACTGCAAGATCTGATGGTCCGTGTAAATATCATAATGAACGTCGTACATATAATGCCTTTAGATCTTGAGTATAAAGACAACCACCACCAACTTTAAGTCGTGTGTGGATAGTTACGCTCGTGGGCCCTAACTGGCGAGAAACATAAATAATAACTTGACCCAACTACATCAATACATAACCCAGCCCAACATGAAAGGTGTCACATTATACCACAAAGCCTTTTCCCTCAACAGGGAGGGTCAAAACAGGAGCGGTAGTTAGCAACTCCTTCAATTTCTAAAAATTATCCTCACACACATCAAATCATATAAAAGACACAGCCTGGCGAGTCAATCGAGTCAATGGAGCTACAATGTTGGAAAAACCCTCAACAAACCATCGGTAATACCCTGCCAACCCAACAAAACACTGAACCTCTGTCACTAACGTAGGCCTAGGCCAATGATGAATCGCCTCGACCGTAGCCAAATCCATACTAATACCCTCATTGGACACCACATAACCTAAGAAAGTCGCAGACTCAAGCCAAAACTCACACTTTGAAAATTTAGCATACAGTCTATGATCCCGGAGTGTTTATAGCAAAATACTGAGATGTTGGGCATGTTGCTCTTGACTCAGTGAATATACCAAAATATCATCAATAAAAACCACCACAACAAAGTACAGATATGACCAAAATACCCGAGTCATCAAATCCATAAAAGCTGAAAGGTCATTAGTCAGCCCAAATGGCATGACTAGGAACTCATAATGCCCATAATGGGTCCAGAAGGCAGTCTTATGAACATCCTCTACCCGGATCCTTAACTGGTGGTACCCCGATCTCAAATCAACCTTAGAGAATACTTAAGCCTCCTGCAACTGATCAAATAAGTCATCAATGCACGATAGAGGATAACGGTTCTTCACCGTCACCTTGTTTAGCTGCCGATAATCAACACACATCCGGAGGGTCCTGTCTTTCTTTGTCACAAACAAGACAGAAGCTCCCCAGGGAGAAATACTTGGTTGAATAAACCCTAGATCTAGCAAACTCTAAAGTTGTGTACTGAGCTCCTTAAGCTTTGCAGGAGCCATCGAATATAGAGAGATAGATATGGGTTTAGTGCTCGGCTCAACCTCTATCAGAAAATCAATCTCTTGCTCAAGCAGTAGCCTAGTAAAATCTATGAGAAATACATTGACGAACTCACATATAACTAGTACAAACTCCACATTAGGAGTCTCAACTGTCACATCACACACATGAGCCAAATAAGCTAAACACCCAACATAAATCAACCTCTGGGCTTGAATATAAGATATAATACCCATCGGAGCCCGACTCATCGACCCCTGCCAAACCACTGGGGACCTCCCTGGTATCGCCAAGGTAACAGTATTGGCATAACAATCTAACACTGCATGGTGTGGTTCCAACTAATCCATAACAAAAATAAGGTAAACATCCAGCATATCGAGCAATATCAAATCAACCCAAGTGTCAAAACCCTGAAGAGTAACCACCTAACCTTTACAAGCTAGTCTACCACAAGGGAATCCCCTATTGGGGTCGATACCTAAACTCGAGAGGATAGAGGCTTAGAGGTCACACCCAGATGAGGAACATAATATACAAATACGTCAAAAAATATGGAACCCAAATCAAATAACGTTGAAGCTGGCTAATGGCATACAATAATCATACTTGTGATAGACTCATCAGAAGCCTCAGCCTTTGCCTGTGATGGTGCATCATAAAAGTGGCCCTGACAGCCTCCCCCTCAAACATCACTGCTGTCCTTGACTCTACCACCCTGACAGGCCCCTTGGAACCCTATTGATAAGCCTGCTAGTCTCTGTACTAATCATCCCGATGGCCATGATCCTGACCCCTGCCTTTTCTACCGAGTATAGGAGCTGAGCTAGTGGGTTGTGGGGCAGTAAGTGTTGCTCTCTTCCCAGGGCAGTCCCTGAGTCAGTGGTCAAGTGTGCCGCAACCAAAAAACCTAATACATCCTGGAAGTTTGACTACCAGCAAATGATGACCCAGTTAGCCCTGAAGAAGCAGAGTTACTCTCTCTCTATCTACGCCCAATGGAATATGAGAGATCACCCTTGCTAGTAATACCCGAGCCAGATGGCCAACCTTGGAAGTCTGTAGTGCTGCCTGATATGGCTGGCTAGTTTGACCCTGCTGATCCCTCCTTGGAGGCTTGTCCCTCGGTGCTCGAAACCCTATTTGGGAGCCACTGAACTCTCCCTCATGCCTGGGCCGCTTGTTGTTGCCCCCTTAGGCCTCGCGACTAATATATTCTAAGGATCGAGCATGATCAACAATATCCACAAATGAGCGGCTTGAGGTCACCAATGCATGCATGTCTATCCTCAGCTGAAGGCTCAAACCTCACATAAAATAATAAATCCTCTCTTCCTAGGATGGCAAAATAGTTGTAGTGTACCAAGAGAGCTCCTGAAACCTAATGTCATATTGATACACAATCATCGATCATTGCTCAAGTCGCACAAACTGATCCCAATGGCAATCTCTGAAGCTCCTGGGCACAAACCTGGTCATAAAAGACTTTGTGAACTCGACCTAAGTCATTGGTGCGACCCCTACTGGCCTAGTGTCTCGATAAGTCCGCCACCACTGCCTGGCGGTGCCATCATGCTGATAAGCAACAATCTCAACCCCTTGGGTCTCCAACAATTGCAAGGCTTGTAATCGCTCCATGCTGGTTATCAAAGACTCATGTGCATCCTCTCCTGCGGCTCCTGAAAAATTTGGTGGGGCCAAGATAAAAAAGTAGCCAAGTAATCTCTGGTCCTGAAACTGCACAACTCCCTCCGGATTAGCCAGGACCACCGGAACAACACATTTTGCTACTGCTTGGATGGGAGGAGCTAGGGATGGCGTCACACCCTGTTTCAGGGCTCCAAGTGCTGCCAAGATCTGCCCAAGAACCGCCTGCACCACTGGTATCATTGCAACAACGGCTGGGGGAGCCGGGGCCTCTGGTATCTGCTCTTCGAGCTTAGGGGAATGCTCCCTACTAAGGTTGATAGTGCACCCTACCCCAACCTTGACCTAGTACTCCACGCGTCATATCTGCCAAAAAAGAACAAGGTCAGATTCTCAGAACTCGAAAACCCTTGACAAAATGCACAATAATAATCAACAACACAGGAAAGTTTCTAAAAATCCCATAGCCTTCTAGAGATAAGGCATGGATGTCTCCACACCCACCTACAAGACTCTACTAGACGGTAGCTCTGTAAAGTTGAGACCAGTGAACCTTAGGCACTGGTACCAACTTGTCACGACATGGTCCTGGTCATGATGGCACCTGTCAAATCCAACCTACAAGCAAGATAACTACCTAACCCACAAGGCACCTATCCAAGCTTCTAGTCTAGCAAATATGATAAAACAACAATATAAGGAACCGAGAACTACTTAGAACCTGGATGTCAGCTGTACAGAACTACAATAAACGAATAGTACATATGAGTATATATATGTATATATAACTGAAAACATAATATAATATACAACTTGAGAGTGCCTACAAATACAAAATACTACAGCACAAGGCCAAAGTCTAAAAACAAAAGATGATTATCAGAAGAAGGAGGCTGCCATGAAGCCAGAGATGTCGATACTCACCTAAAAGTAGTCTCGTGCACTCTTGGATCACCTGAAATCAAAGCCCCCAACTAGTACCTAGACCTACGCCATGGGAAGATACAAAAGTAGGAGTTAGTACCAAAAAAGGTACCCAATAAGCATCATCAACTGATCGGGTGAAATAATATACAATATGAAGCTCAAATGCAAATAAAACCAGTTGTCCCACACTTCAACCCCATAACCTCAACCTGAACTAAAATTGGTACCATATGCGGGTGCAAGGCCCTAACAACTACGCCTGTACACCACCTAGGCCATATAAGATCGGGAGGTACACCCACACATAATATAGAATTAACAGATCCTCACAAAACCCCATAAAACTATCACAAAACTCATCTCTCCATATCATCAGAAGAAGGGTCAATTGTATGTAAATATAAGGCCCTAATATCTAAGCCTGAACATCCCTGGGCCCCTATAAACCCAAAAAGTACACCCACACACAATATATATGTGAATAGGGTTGTAGATCCACTGGTAATCAGTCACATATCAACTGGGTTCTCAACCCTATGCTAGCACGTGGCACCCAATCCAACATATACATGCATAATGGTGGGATGTGTCCACCTTGGGAGAAAAAATCCCCCTCATATCAACAGTGCGTATCATCTTAAATGTCAATCATAGGACCTCGCCCCCAAAGTATAATCAATAGGGTCCTCAAACCCAAAATATAAATCAAGGAGGCCTAGCCTAAAAATTCTAGTCAACGGGGCCCTAGGCCCAAAGTAACGACAATTTCTTAGACTCCTTTGGACTCAACACCCCAATCTCATACACCTTTATGTGACCATCGAAGAATGGGACCACTGTGTTACCCAGGATCTCAAGCACTCGGACATGGCCACAGGAAACTTAAACTATAGGGTACATCATCTAGGTCTTGGAGCATAGCACCAAATACTCTCTCTCTAGCCTTTCTGGATTCATATCTCCCAATCATATCATCTCTCTCCCACTCTCCATCTAATCACACAACACCACAAACTCACTCAGATCATAACAAGAATTCCATCCCCTGGGTACGTGGAGCACTCAAAAATAATAACTAATTGTAGTGTAATGGAGCGTATGCTACAATAAATAGTATAAAATTGGTCCTCCCAGGACAAACCCGCTATATTCCAGTTCATCACAAGTAATAAGAGTAGAGCACAACAATATGGGCATGTCATGATTACCCTTAACAACTAGACCCAATAGATCATAATTTTACCAGAATCAAATTGTAATACAACATGTAAGCAACAAGTAATCTCCCGTTCATCATATCTCAGTAACATGCTCTCCCAAATAACAGTATAGGTCAGAATACATACCTGACTTGCAACATCAACCTATAATCGACCCTTATCAGGCCTCCCTAAAATAAATAGTACCAAAATATATTGAAACTATAACATGCATTGCTAATAACTCAGAGTACAATCATATCACAACATATACTACATACATAAGGCACAACTAACAAGTAGCATACATCTTAGTTCAATATGTATATAATCACACCCTTATCTGAGGGTAGGGAAAAACCTAGCTTACCTGGCTGCCAATGCGTCAAGCTCAGAATCACTCTAATCGAGTTTTTCCTCTTCGAATGGCCTCCCGATGCTACTCAAATATTAAGAATACAATTCACCACAACAACATGGTCAAGTTAGCTGTGTGATCCTGAGAAATGGGTTAAATTAAACCAAAAGGCCTAACATGGGAAAAATAAGAACGGAGCTCAAAATCTAGAATAAAAACCCAAAAAATGTTCCCACCACAACCCAAGTCTACAACCAAATATTCGGCCCAAAATGGGCCCCAGAAGACCGAGAAACGGTCCAAAAATGAAGTGAAAAACTTTACCAAGAAAATATTCTTTTCACAACTTTCTTGATCAAAAATCTCAAAAACCGAACAACTATAGTCAACACCAAACATATCACAGCGTTCCTCTCGGAATTTAGAATAATTTAGGCTCAAATTTCATTCAATTCCTTCAAGATTTAGTTATAAAATCTACATACAAAGTTTTTCACAATTTCAAGAGCAACAACAGCTAAAGCAACAATCTTACCTCAAAATACATGCCAAATCCCTAAACCAACTTCACCATGACGTTCCTTGCAGTATTCTGAGTCATGTGGACCTTTGGTTTGCCAAAAATGGAGTTGAAATGCACCTTTTACGAGCTTGGGAATTTGGAAATGCATGTTGGTTCACGAAGTGCTGAACACTTATATAGGCCTCAAGCAGCTTCTCCGTGAACGTGGATCGAGCCTCGCAAACACAGAGAATTGGGGAATTTTCCCTTCTCCATGAATGTGGAGGTCTCTCAGAAAACACGGAGATCTGCCAGCCTTGGCCTCCGCAAATGCGGCATTGATCTCCTCGAATGCGGAGTACAATTTCTGCTGGTGCTGTACCAGCTCAACTCCAACCTTCTCTGGGCCATTCCCAAGGCATCCGATGTCCATTTTTCACAAATGAAAGGTGTAACCACACCGATTACAAAGTTCCAGACCTAACAGTGTAGTCAGAATTCCCAATGAAGCCTTATACGAAAAACTGAGTACCCCACTTCTTTCCAGCTAAAATTGTTTAAGAGAACGGAGGGGTTCAAAATGCAACTGGGTAACCTCATCAACTGGTGAAAGGCCATTTTAGACTAATTTTATGATTCCAGATCTGACTACACCCTTAGTTTTCTACTTAAGTGAATTTAGCTAGATTTTGGTAGAAACACACTTTTTAGCCTCCAATTGAACTCATTTTGCAATTTTTGACCCAATATCACACCGAAACACTACATCCTCGGACCAAATACCGTCCTAGAAAAATTCATCCATTCTAGAACTGACGAAATCGTTAGAATCACATTCTGAGGCCATTTACTAGGGTTTTGATAGAAATTTCATTTTGGCAGTTTTAACTTCTCGCTAACCTGCAAACTTGCACAATTCTCAACCAAAACCACAATAACCATCCCAACAATTCCAATAGGTGATAATAAGTCTAAGGTAACTATACAGAAGCTCACAATGACAAAAATATGGTAAAACCAAAGAATTGACATAAAGGGTCATTACAGTAAATCAATGAAATAGGTTAGAAAATATTTACCCAATCACTTTGCCTTGAAACATTATGAAATTCCTCTTGAAAACGAAGGTTGAAGGGTTGAAAATGGTGAAAATGTATTAAAGTACGCCTTTTAAAAATTGAATTGATCAAGGACGCGCAATGCTCCGCAAATGCAGAGGCCCAGGCAACTTAACACTCCGCGAACACGGATAATGCATCCACAAACAAGAAGGCTAAACTGCGATAATTTTGCAAATGCGGACCCACTTTCCGCAAGTGCGGAGGTCTAATCATGTTGATCTCTACAAATAGGGAGAAGGAGGCGCGAACGTGGAGGGTAAAGGGTAAATGCACTAGAACCTGTTGCACCAGCAAATCACAACTCAAATAAATCAAGAACTGGACCCTTGGGAATTTATTCAGAACCCTATGAATACAAACCAAACATGGAACATTACTAGAAATGATGATTCAGACTCAATGGAACCGTCCGAATTCGAGTCCAGAACCTCCGTAGTTCCAAATTCGAGAAAGATCATTTAAACTAGTTTCGGACTCAAAAACTCAAAATATTCACGGAAGCTCTAAAAAAAAGTCATTTCTAACAATAGTGTTTATCACCTGAAACCACTGAAACTGATGAAATTTTGATACTAGCCTCCGAACTCCGAATATTGACCAAAGTCAAACCTATGATTCAAAATAAACTAGCAATGAAACTTTGGGCATAAAAGCTCCGTTTTAACTTCGAATTCAGTTCTGAAAGTTCTCCTAGATCAAAGTTAACATTCTAAAACAGATGAAATCGACGAAATCAAATTCTGACACCCGAAACTCAAAATGACCTCAAAACTAAAAATTTTCAACTTTAAGCTTTTTAAAACTCTTTCTTTTGCAAAACTCTAACTTTTTACAAGAATTTTGAAATCTAAATTTTAGTCTCAAATAAAAATGATTCAAGGTAACTTTTGAGAAGGGCAAAATGATAGTTTTGTCAGAGATGGCTGAAATGACCTTCGAGATCATTACAATTGCCTGGAGACAAAGAGCTAAAGTCAAATACTATGAATCATTCCAAGTGGAATTCAGAATGTACAATATATCTTCTCTGATGGGAACTATTAATGGACAAATCATAGTTCATTTAAAAGTGAAGAAGTACAATCTCAATAAGGAAAGTGGACTGCGAAGGACTAAGGACCTTTTGTTATCTTTATCCTAAATTTATTCACCCCAAGTAAACCACTCCTAGGTGAGGGGTAGGTGGGGTTGAAAAAGCCCCTATCACGCCAATAAATCAACCAAAAACAAGGATACAAAAGTAGATAGGGCATAGTTCCTCACTCATTTTACATAATAGAATAGAAAAGTGTAGCATATTTTGCTAATGCATTTGCGACTTCATTTACTTTATATAACAATGTTTAACTATTATGTTTCTTTGGACAATATTAAATATGATATGTTCAATGATTCTTTGGATGCTCAATGGTGATTTAAAAATTTCATCGATCATTTCAACCACTAAAAGAGTGTTCAATTCAACTTCCAGGGCTTCAAATTGCTGATGAAGACACCATGATAAGCCTGATTTGGCTTCAATGTGTTAGATAATGGGCATTTCTTAAATTTTAGCTAAGTATTTTTACTATTTTTTACTTAGCGTTCAATTTAGTGCTTTCCTATTTTCTAGAAAAAAACTTGGTCAAAATTAGTTCTTAAATTTTTGAAGTTAGTAGGCCTTTATGGCTGATTAGTGGAATATTTTCTTATTCAGCTTTTATCTACTATGTAAGTGACTAATAGATAGAAAATAGTTATATTTTTCTTGTATAAATTCAGATGTTCTCCATGTTAATATTATGATATAATTTTAATGTCTTCTTTGTGATCTTATACTTGATTCAGTTTAAGAGTGTCCATGTTCTAATAGTGGCATCAGAGCCCCTAGTTGATCTTACAGGACCAAGAAGTTTTAACCTATAACATAAATAGCATCCAACAACCTACATTTAAATCTACCATTCAATTTCACTGGTGAAAATTATTAAATTTGATTCATAAAGATGCAAGCTTTTTTGGAAACCTATGAACTTTGGGAAATTGTGACGAAAGATAAATCAATTGTTGCTCTACCAGCAAATCCTACTTTAGTTGAGATCAAATCCAATAGTGAAGAAAATGCAAAGAAATCTAAAGCCAAGTCGCTTATACATAATGTTGTGGCAGATTTCGTATTCTATAGAATCATGGCTTGTAAAACAACAAAAGAGGCTTGGTATAGGTTGAACGAAGAATATCAAGGCAACAATAGAACACGTCAAATGTAAGTGTTGAACCTGAAAAGAGAGTTTGAGTCCCTGAATATGTAGGAGGATGAAACAATTAGTAAGTATGCTGATTGAATCTCTTTAATTAATAATAATATTAGACTTCTTGGTGAAGATTTTACAGACAATGTGGAAAAAGTTCTTGTGACTCTTCCTGAGAGGTTTGAATCTAAGATTTCCTCTCTTAAATAATCCAAGGACCTAAGCAAGCTCTCATTAGTTAACTAATGAGTGCTCTTAAAGCACAAGAACAAAAAAGGATTAAGAAACATGATAAGTTTACTAAAGGAGATCTCGTTGTACAAAAGCAAAATTTTGGTAAAGGAAAGCAACAGTTCAAACAAAAGAACAGGGGAAAACATGATGGAGGAAACAATAGTGGAAATGTAAAGAAAAAGTTCCCTTCACAGAAACATTGCAAAAAAACCCCACATATCTGAAGAAATATTTCTAGTGGAGAATCGATACTATATGCGGAAACTGTAAGTAGACTGGGCACACAATTATGGTTTGCAAAACAAGAGCAAAGGCCTCAGGATCTTTGTAGGCACAACTACCAAAAGTTGTAGATGCACATGAGGAGCAACGCTTTACAGTTTCATATTTTTCAACAAATGAATCCTCTGATTCATGGATTCTCGATAGTGGTCACACATATCACTTGTGGAATGATGCTGAAACGTTAAAATTCTTTGATGATACTTACAAATACAAAGTAAAAGTGGAAAACAATGAGGTTGTATATGTCAAAGGAAGAGGCACCAGTGTCTATCTCAACAATATCAGGTACCAAAACTATTCCTGATATTTTGTACACGCCTGATATGAGCCATATTTGTTGTTTTGACAAATTCTTGAAAATAATTATTTTTTGCATTTTAAGAATTGTGAATATGTTGTTTTTAACCCTTATGGAGTAGAATTATTTTGTGACAGATGAGCAATAGGATGTTATCAATTAATTGGGAGAAAATAACTGAGAAGGCTTGCACTATTAGTTCACAAACATGTACAAACCTATGACACAAAAGGCTTGCTCACTTTGATCTGAGAAACATCGTAGAGAAAAAAAAGAAGAAGGATCTAGTGGAAATATGCTTAAATTTCTTTCTAGTAATCAAGTTTGTAAAATCTGTCAGCAAGAAAAGCAAACAAAGTTACCATTTAAACCAAATCAAGTATGGAGAGCTAACCAAAAACTTCAGCTTATTCATACAGATGTTTGAAGCTCAATGAAAACAGATTCCTTGAGTGGTAATAAATATTTTCTCCTCTTTATTGATGACTACACCAGAATGTGTTGAATTTAATTCATTAGACTGAAGAGTGAAGTCTTTAATGTTTTTAAACAATTTAAAGCTTTAGTAGGAAATCAACATAATCTCAGTATTAAACTTTAAGGTCTGATAATAGAGAAAAATATACTTCTTCTTAGTTTGTGGAGTTATGTAATAGCACAGGTATTGAATGCTAATTGACAATACCAAGCACACCACAACAAAATTGTGTGTTTGAAAGGAAAAACAAGGCAGTAATAGAGATGGACAGGTGTCTGTTGCTGGAAAAAAAGGATTCCAAATCAGTTTTGGGTGGAGGTAATCAATACCTCAATATATTTGTTGATCAGGTTTCCTACTAGGGTCTTGTAGGACATGACTCCATATGAAGCTTGGTGTGGGAACAAACCATCACTAAAAAATCATAGAATCTTTGGGCGTGTATGTTATTATCAAGTTCCAGAAACAAAGAGGAGTAAACTGGACAACGAGGCTCAAAAAGGCAAATTCATGGGCTATGGTTAATCCAAAGGATACAAAATTTTCTATTTAAAAATAAAAAAAGTAATTCTAAGCGGAGAGGTAAAGTTTGATGAAGCAGATACTTCGGATTAAAAAAAATCAAAAGATCTTTTTTTTTTACATATTTTCAAAAGAGCAACCTCAACTTGCTGAAGATGAACTAGTGAATGACGTACCAGTGTAGGGCACTTGATCCTTAAAAGATGTCTGTGAGACCCCATATTTCTCGTCTTCCATAATATACGTAGCGTGGAAAATTATATAAGGCATATATGATTTTGTATAGAACCTAAGGATAATAAGTCTTCGGATAAGTGGTAACATCAAGGACTTAAAGTTTTAGGTCAAAGGAACCCCCTAAATACATACTCGGGATTAGAGAAATGGCCCGAGTGGCACCTCACCCTTTTCGAAAGGTTTAGATTAAGTTTCACTTTTCAGATGAGACTAAGAGTGCATAATTTGATAATAATAGATTTTTAAGGTGTATTTTAATAGCACAAACTTTATATGTTAAGTTTTGGAGTCAAGGAAGTTGCAAGATAAAGGTTGATCAAAGTTATCGTAAGTTTCTTTAAGAAATCCTTCTTAAATTTGGGTCAAATGTATCAGACCATATCTCCAAAAATATAAGGAGTTAGAAAGTCCATGACCTATCAAATTTAAGTTCTACGAGTCTAGTTTGCAACGCAGAAAACAACGTATCAATCCAACTTTAGAATTAAAAGTTATGATAGTTTTACCGTGACTGCTTGAGGAGAGAACGGGTCTTAGGCCGGGTCAAGCCCACTTAAATGTTGGATAATTTCTCTTTCTAAAGCTCAATATGAAGCATTTTCGACCCAAAATAGTAGATAAGCTGAAGATAAATCTCCCACTAGGTCCCTAAGTGATTTAGGTAAGTTCTTCACATATTTACCGTTAAAATTCGCTTGCGTGCCTAGAAATGTGTGCCTTACGCTTTTCGATTATTTTCCCCTCTTATTAGCTGTGTTTGGAGTTATTTTTGGACTTTGAAAAAGTGGTGTTTTTTCTGGTTATTGTATGTTTGTAGCTGGTTTTTTCAGGTAATCATTTTGGGGATCTTTTATGACCATTTTTACGAAGTTCTATGAACATTTCCTCGTGTAAACGCTATATGACAAATATGGCCATTAATGTCAATTTATGGACTCTTTGTAGGTGTTGTTAAGTTATGTATATGTAGTTGTTGCGAAGCTTAGGACGTGAGGAGAAACTCTCCCAAAGAAACTTTGGGTATTTGGACGTCCGTTGGAAAGGTAAGTTAAGGCTAAGCCCCGTCCCTTCTTTTAGCACGAAATCCAAGAAATTCCTAAAACAACAAATACAATATTTTACTATTCTGTTGCTAGAAAGATCTTCTATAAAAGGCATTGGGATCATAGCTGAATTATTTTCATGATGGTGTTAGGTTGATATTTCATTCGTTCGCTCAAATTGGATATTCAATATCTATATATCAGTTTTCTTGACTACTTGTCCTTATGTTGAGGTGTTGCACTTGTTGGTATGGTGTCAACAAAAATAAAGGCACATTACGAGGGGAATGTAGTATTCATAATAAGTCCTTATTCCTTATTAAGACCATAATTGAAGCACCTAGAAAGTAACACGTGTATTTCCAATAATCTCCAATATAATGCTCCTATCTAAACTACTAATGCATTTGATTTTTTTTAAATACTTTCTTTTACTAATTGACATGGAACAAAGTATAAGCATTATGTGAAGCACCTTCATGAACATTTTTAGAGTTAAGGCGTCATTCTAAATGTTAAGTAAAGTGGTCAAACTTATGCGAAAAAACACGTAAGAACCCACAAATCATGTGTATATGCTATGACAATGATTATGATGTTATGAGGATAAGTGTATCAATGAGCCAAGATTGGTTGAATTCATGTTATGACTTATTATGTGCATTCATATCATACATTGCACGTTATTCATGGACTTTAAGATATAATTGGAGGTATGGGGCCTATTTGCCCAACTAACTATATATATGTATATGATACGGATGGCCACAGGTTGACAAATATGATGTCGGGTAGCTCTCAGAAAGGACCACCATTGTTAGTATTTGGTTGGGTATGTCATGCATTTGCATCTATATATATGTATTCACAACATGCGATTACTCGAACATACCATGCATATTTTATCACTAGGAGGCTGAGGGTTGACCATGAAGGTTACCTGAGTTTTGGTTACATATGGTATTTCTATCACCCTTTTTACTACGGTTATCTGTGATTTTACTTTCTTCCTTACATACCAGTACATGTTTATTCGTACTGACGTTTCGTTGCCTAGGGACACTGTATTTTATTTTGTGCGTGCAGGTTCAGGTAGGGATTCTAATTTACCCCCTCCACTAGGAGCCTAGTTCAGCTATGAGTTGGTAAGCTCCACCTCTTCTTAGAGGTTCCACATGATGCTTACTTTTTGTTGTACAATTAGGTATAGTCGGGGCCCTATCCCGGCAGTATTAGTAACTCTCTTAGAGGATATTATGGACATGTTATTTTGGGTTGGTTTTCTTGTACCTTTCAGTCTCTAGTCATAGGATTGGTATGTATGTATAGTGTGTGACTGTACCTCTATTGTTGCAGCCTTGTCGGCTAGCCAGTACTTTATCATTTTGGCTTACCTATCTTGATATGCTTGGTTTACTGTTAAGCAAGTCATGACCCAAACGGTCCAGGCTTAGTTTTTCAGACGTTAGGTTGCCCGATCTTTTGACCCCTAGTTTAGTTAACTAGCATGTTCAATGTCTTACTCGGCCAATAACGGTATCGAGTGCCAGTCGCGCCTCCCCTTCTCTTGGGGCGTGACAATGTCTATCAATAGTGAATTTTATTATCTCTGAACCAATAAGCTATATTGAAACACAAGATTCTCAAGCATAGAGGAGAGATATGCAAGTTGAACAAAATATGATCGAGAAGAATGGAACTTGGTTGCTCATTTATAGGTATATAAATCGCAAAGTAATTGGTGTAAACTGAATTTTTGAAAAAAACTCAATCCTAATGGCTCAGTTTGCAACCATAAGGCTAGATTGGTGAAGAAGAGATACACACAATGATATGGTGTGGATTACCAATCAAACGTATTCTTGCATTTACATCTCATAATTCCTTAAAGATTCATTAGCTTGATGCGAAATCATCTTTTTAAATAGTTTGCATGCTGAAAAGATCTATGAAGAACAACCTGATGGTTTCTCAATTCTTGAAAAAGATAAGTTTATCTCTTAACAAAGACATTGTATAGCCTAAAACAAGTTTCAAGGACATGGTAAGAAAGGATGGACAATCATCTCATCTAACTTGGCTTTAGTAGAAGTCAAAGTGAAGCTACTTTGTATGTGAAAGTCACATGTGGTGAGTCTTTAATAGTCTCGAATCTGTGTGGATGACATACTTGTTGCAGGAAGCAATATTGAACTAATCCAAAGGTTCAAGAATGAAATGGAGATAGCCTTTGAGATGACTGATCTTGGAGTTATGAAGTACTCTTTGGCATGGAAGTCTTGCAGTCCAGTGATGAAATTTTTATATGCTAGAAGAAATATATTTTGGTTATTCTAAACAAGTTCAAAATACTAGACTGCAAACTTGTTAGTACTCCAATATCTACTTATATAAAGCTTGGCAAGGATGATTATTCTGAAAACGTGGATGATAGTATGTAAAGCATCTTAATTGGCAGCCTTCCATATCTAATTTCAAGCAGACCTAACATTTTGTTTTATGTAAGTTTGCTCTCTAGGTTCATGAATTCTCCTAGAGACACACATTTCACAGTAGCTAAAAGAGTGTTAAATATATTAAAGGAACCAATAAATTTGAATTACTTTTCCAACATCTACTGAAGTGACTATGAATCTATTTGGTTACTCTGATAGTGATTGAGGTGGTGGCATTGATGATTCCAGAAGCACTTTCGGATATCTATTTTTTATTTGGGGCCAAGTTGTTTTAGTTGGATCTCTAGGAAACAAGAAACTACAACTTAATCAACATTAGAAGTTGAGTATATAGTTGTTGCATCTGCTGTAAACCAAGCAATTTGGCTAAGGGGTATGTTGAAGGACTTGGGCCATGAACAAACCGAAACTACCAAGATCATGTGTGACAATAGTTCAAAAATTTCAATCTCAAAAAATTCATCGTTTTATGGTCGAACTAAGCACATCAAGATCAAGTATCATTTTATTTGAGAAGTCTAACAAACCAATGAAGTGTTGCTTGTTCATTGTTCATCCGAGAACCATCTAGCTTACATTTTCACTAAATCTCTATCAAAGGAAAGATTTGAAGATCTGAGGCAAAGCATTAGTGTTCATCAAGAAAATTCTAAGGAGGAGTGTTACAAAATTGGCATATCTTAACTTCCAAGTTAGTATTTTTATTATTTTTTTTACTTAGTGTTCAGTTTAGAAACTATTTATGTTAATTTTAAAAATTGTTTATCTCAATTACTTGTCTTAGTTATTGAGAATTACTTCTTTTTATTTCAAATTAATTACTTTTTTTATTAAAAAATAATCAAGTTTAGAAATTCCGAATCTTTCAAAACTTTAACGTTTTTTTTAGTATTTTCAATATTTCGATTATTTTAGTATTTTTAATATTTCGATCACTTGTTACTTCTCCTTTTAAGATAATAATAAATAAAAAGAAATGAATAGTGTTTTCAATTAAATAATAGTAATAATGAGTATAATATTTTCTAGATGATATTCCTCTTTTGAATTTCAAACTTTCGTTTAAAATTCTGGCAGAAGTTTGGGTTATCTACTACTTTTCCTTTCCAAAAAATTAGAATAAAGAAAAATATGTTGCCCCTTTACTTAAAAATATTTCAAGTCTCTTTTATAAATAAATAAATAATATTTTCAATAATAATATTCGTTTTGGGAATTCAAATGCATCTTAAATTTTCGATAAAACTATCTCCTTAAAAAAATATTTTTCTGTTATTAGAGTATTTGGGTCATTCATTATGTTTTTTCTCAAAAATGCAAAAAAATAAACGTGCATCCTTTCTTTATTTCAAAATTTTCAAGTCTTTTTTGTTCTAATAAATAAATAAAATAATAATAATAATCTTTTACTTAATTATTTGGTAAAAAATATATCTTTAAGTTCTTTCAAATACCTCATAATTTTAATAGCTCTAATTATTATCATTGTTATTATATTAAATTATTTGTCAAATTAGATAATTCTTGAAATTTATACTCTCTTTTTTTAAATCAGTTGATTTTTTTTTTAAAATGGATTTTCATTTGAACAAGTTTTAAATATTTTAAATTATTTTCGAAAGTTAGTCAAATATTTTCCTAATCGTCGGATAACCGCACGTTAGCGGCCATTTCAAGTGCGTAAACTTTCTTGAAATGAAAATTTGAACCCAAGCTCATTCTCTGGGATTTTTAAAAGGATTTTTCTGTTTAAGTGTTTTTAAAATCATTTTAACGGTTCTTTTCTTGATTTTTCCGTAAAAATTAAGTGGCGACTCTTTTATTTTCTTAAAATTGATTTTTTCTAAAGTTTAAGTCAATTTTTTGAAAATCGACATTTTTTCCATTAAACAACAGTGACACTCCAATAATGTAACGTGTCACACTGAAGGCAGTGACTCTCTAATAATAATTTAACATCCATATTTTTAAAACTTGATAAAATTTACAGAGAATATAAGATTTTCCATCAAAAGGCAAGAAAAATAATGATGGACTAGAGTTGTTAAAATAGAATAAAACTGATAGATAGATTGTCAAAATTGAGTTCTTTGCACCGGAACTCCTTTTCATATGCAATACTATCTTTGAAAGCTTAACTTGTATCTTTTTCTTGTGAACATCTGGCTTGACTCTTTCAAGATTTGAGACGATCTTCTAAAATTTGCCTCCAATTCTAGTAACGATATCTGTGGAGTTTAAATCTGAGTAGCAACAAATTAACATGTCAAAACAGATGACAATAACAAAAGATAAGTTGAAAGATAAAATTATTTAGTTTGAATTGGTCCGGATCAAATCTCATAATCTTCGTCATTTTGTCATGCTGTTGCATCTGTAATATTAAGAAAATGTGTTGAAAATTATAATAGAGTAATAAAGAGAAATTTAGGAAATGAATACAGTAATGAGAATGAATTCAAGAGTTGAATAAAAGTAGAAGTCATTTGAATCATGACGAGGCCACTATAGGTCTAACGATGCCTTGTGACTTTATAATTCCTGCAACCAAAGAAAAATACTTAGTTTTAAGAGACCAATCTGTGTTGACTTTGCCTTCCCATCTTGTTGCTTGTCTGTCATCTGATCTGCATGCTGAATTCACCTTGAAATGTAGGTTTGGTAGAATTTTTTAGGGCCTTCTTCAAAAATTTTGCCCCAGTTTAGAACGCAAAAGGAATCTTAACTTTCCTGTAACTTCTAATTGATTTTTTGAGAGAACTCCAAATCAATCTGCCCCAGTTGCAACTTTAATGTGACTCTAACTCTGACTTGTTGGAGAAAAATCTTCTTCTAAGGAATTTTGAGATCCTCTCAAAATTTTGTCTCAGTTTCTATTGTAAAGGAATATAGAAATCTTACGAGGCATATGACCGAGCCGGTGTGACGCCTACGTATCCCGCTGAGGCAGGAATTAAGTCAAACGTAGTTCCAAGCATAAAAGGGAATTAAATTTTTTTAGATAAAACGACCAAAGCCGATAATGGCCGCCTACATATTCCACTAGGGAAATTAGGTCGAACGTAGTTCACATTACAAAGGAAACAAAACCATAACATGCCATTACAAAGGATAGAAATTAATAAACTGCGATTACAGGGAAAAGAAATACTAAACTTCAAACGCAAGACTGAAATATGTCAAAAGCACGACTTCTGGAAAACATAATTCTTTTCTATAACTGGTTACGCCATGAACTACTCCTTGTGCTCAGGAAGTGGATTGGTTTTCACATTCAGTGAAGCTTCCGCAAGTGTAACTACCTTGTTATCAATCAGATCTTGAATCTTATATTTAATGGTGATACACTTTTCAGTATCATGCTCAGCAACCCCTGAGTGATAAGCACAACGTTTATTTGGATCATACTAATCAGCTGAAGTATTCACAATCTTAGCTTCTATTGGATGGAGTATTCCTGCTTCCTTTAACCTCTCAAAAAGAATAGCCAGTGATTCCACCAATGGAGTGAAGAGTCGATGATGTTTTCTCTCATAATTGGGATGAGGTACATTGTTTTGCACTGGTCGTGGAGCACGATATGTTGCTTGTGCATTGTAAACAAGATATTATGAAGTGGGATAACCTGGAGGTGGCACTCGATTATATGAGGTAGATCTCCGAGTCATCACAGCCATAACTTCTTTCTCCTTCTTCTTTCCATTTCCAAATAAACCAGTTTGGAAGGCTCTAGATGATATCAAGCTTGTTATTCTCCCGGTCTTAAGGTCGTCCTCAATCATTTCTCCATCTTTGATGACTTCAGCAAATGTTTTTCCACCCATTGTCACCATTCGTTCATAGTATTCTAAGTCTTGAGCTTAAATGAAGTAGGTGATCATCTCTGTTTCTTCCATTGGTGGATGTACCCTAGATGCCTCTTCTCTCCAGCGTATGGCATATTCTCGGAAGCATTCTATTGACTTTTAATTTAGCTTCGTAATGGAGATTCTGTCAGGAGTGATCTCAACATGAAACTTGTAGTGATCCACAAAAGCATTGGTCAAATCATCCCAAGTACGTCATTTAGTCAAATTCTGCTTAGAGTACCATTCCAAAGCTCTTTCAGTCAAACTTTGATTGAACAATTTGATTCTTATCCCCTCATTACTTCCAACACCAATCAACTTTTCACAATAGACTTTCAGATGAAAGAAAGGATTCCCTGATCCATCAAACTTTTCAAACTTTGGAATCTTGTAACCAGGTGGTAGCTCAACATCAGGAAGCATGCATAACTCTTCATATCTCACACTTTGATTACCACTGAGTCCACGAAGGCCCCTCATAGCATCCTCTAAGATTTTCATCTTTCTATTCATTGTTTCAATATCAACAACTTTTGCATCATTTTCAATTTCAACATAGTGATCAGCATCTTGATGGTAAAATCCTGGAACCTTGGCAACAGGTGGAGCAGTAGCATAAGTGTATACTGGTGGAGCATGATGTGTCACAGTTGAAACCTTTGGAGGAGGAGCAAAGGTGTATATAAAGGGAGTATCTTGAGTTGGACGAGTGAATGGAGCACTTTGAATTTGCTGAGAAGTGGCAAAAGGATTTCCTTGATCAAACGCATTCGTGGTCGGAAGCAACGGTATAATAGAACTTTTTTAGAGAGAATCTGGAGGCAGGTTTTGGAATGCAGCTTGGTATTGCATCACCATGAGACTTAATTCAGTAAATCGTTGCTCTAGACGGGCAATGACATCCAATTGTGATTCATTTCCTATCGAAGTACCAGGATTGGATGCAATAGGTACAACAGGGAAAGATTCAGATGAAGTAACTGTGTTGATCAAACTGGGGGCCATTTTTGAACGAGTTCTTTTTAGTAGTCCAATAAAGAAATGATAAGTTTGTAGCAATTTTCTTGGCCTTAGACCAAGTAAAATACGAATGTTCTGCTAGCGGGTACTAAAAAAATGCTTTGCTTTGGTGAAGTAGGCAAGTTTGATAACCAACACAAATCAATCTCTCTTCTGTAAAGAAAAGAAAAAACTCAAAAGGTGAAAGAGTTAGTCCATTAATCATAATAATTAATCAAAGTAACACATAACATTTGTTTTTCCTAAACAGATTAATCCAAAATCCCAAAAAATGGAAAGTTCTAAAAAAGCGACCAAACGGACAAAATTTGATCATTTAATGAGCTAAAATGAGTAGATTACGTGATTTGAATAAAATATTCATAAACTGATTTTCTGAAAGGTTATAACGTTACTTGAAAATTTGATTTGAAACTGATGGAGTATTTGATAATTTCGGCTATTTTAAAATGGAGAAACTATTTTTCGAAGATAACAAGGTCACCATGAATTTGGGTGATGACTCAATTGAACATAAAAAGTTATTTTAAGCGTTTTTGGACAATAAACTCAAAAAATATTTTTTTTTTGGCAAACCGAAATTTGAGTTTGTATAACTAAAATGTTCTAGGTCTTTGAGAATGGAATAATGGACCAATCATATTTGAGGCAAAATATATGTATTTAAACACATAAGTCAAACAATACAAATAAAATAAGTTATATAACATTCAACACATAAACGAAATATAACACATCCTAAAATGTATACGTGACCCTTTATGCCAAGGGCAGGCCTTAGGGGTGGGCGTTCGGTTCTTCGGTTCGGTTTTAGCAAATTTCGATTCGGTTCTTCGGTTTTCGATTTTGAAAAAGTGTGCACCATATACCGAACCGAAATATTTCGGTTCGGTTCGGTTTTTTCAAGTTCGGTTCGGTTTTATTCGGTGTTTTTAAAACGGTTTTTCGGTGCACACTAATGAAA
>JBCEWC010000476.1:0-56277 GCA_038996855.1 Solanum aculeatissimum | reverse complement strand
TAATATTTTGTGATTATAAGTTATTTTTGGGATGATAATTAATGGTTGTTTATCATTTACTTTTTTTATTAACATGTCTAGAGTTGCTACACATTTATATTTTGTGATAGCTCGCAATTTTATGGTATTTAAAGTGAACACCCAGGACTTTCAAATTCTGGATCCGCCACTGTTGAAATGGAACGAAGAAAGTAGTTGCGCCTAAACATGGGGATGGATACCAACCCTGTATAGTTTGCGTACATTGTATTTTGAGATGATTCAAAATCCAAAATTTAATTGGTTCAAATGTAGTGTCCTTTGAAACATAAGTTCAATGTTTAATGTTTACCCCTCTCCTTCTTAAGCTTTAATTTGTTTGGACACCACGCTTAGCAATATAATTAAATATCACTGTTACAATGAGATCAAAACATCGACTACATCATTTTTCTTAAAGATTTTTAGCAAGGTGTAAAATTTATTGTTTTAAAGTAACATATTAAAAATATCTTATGAATCTTTTAGTCTTAAATATGTGGTATCATTCATAAAAAGATATATGTAATTAATGTTAAATTAAGAATATTGTAAATGGAGAAAAAACTTGTAAAATCAAAAGTGACATGAATTACAACTTTAGGAGTTTTTGACACTCATATTAATATATTGAATTGAACTCTCTTAAAATTCTAGGACATTGTATTCCTTGACCAATTAAAGCAATGACAAGAAGTGAAATAGACATTGAAAGAGTGACAACAAGGTCCATATCAAATGAAATGGGGATAATATCCTAATCTTATTCATGATCCAATAGACAATGACCAATTTTCCAATGAAAAAGAATTCTTGTCCAAAGTATGAATTGTGCATGATATCTCTTCTTTGAAAAGAATAGGTCAATAGAGGTTTAAAATGTATAGGGCTTGTCCTCAAAATTCAAAAATAAATAAATAAATAAACTTTCTTTAAATTCTAGTCCTCTAAAAGTGACTTTATAGTGAGAAAGAATATAGGATAAGCCAAAGCACAGAGGTGGTGTCCTTTCAACTTCTTATTTTTTTATATTTTCTGCTAAGTACTTATTATAATTTTTTGTGTCGAACTAAACGTTTAAACATGAACATTGTGAATATTAAAAAAAAATAGTTTTTATTTTCAAACTGATCTATGATATTTGAAAATTGAAGTTGTGTTTGGTCATGAATATAAAATTGGAGTTGTTTTTATTTTTTTATGAGTAATTTAGAGTAAAACTTATTACTCCTTTCGTTCACTTTTAATTGTTCACTATACTAAAAATATATATTCACTTTTACTTGTTCAATTAGTATAAAGAGATATAGTTTATCACATCACGTGTCCTATTTATTAGCTATAGTACTTATTAATTTTCAAAGCATTGAATTTATTATATTAAAAAGGTGATATAATAAAATTATGATTCTATTTATTATTTCTTAAAGGTGTGTGAAGTCAATATTCCACAAATTATTACTTAACTTGGATAAAAATAACTAAAATACAAAGTCCAACATTATCGCTTTCTTTAATTTCCCCAAAAATTGATAAGTGATGAAAAAATAAATGTTTTTTTAAAAAAAAGGAAGAAAAATTTGATAAATGTGAGATATAACATGCTATGAAAGATCATTGGAAGTTGCTATCAAATCAGTTAGGCAGCATATTGTTAAAATGTTGACACCAATTGGAAATAATAAACCTTTGAGATAAAATAAAATATAGTTTATATTTGCAAAGATAGAAAGATTCTTGAGAAATAAAGAGATAAAAGTTACAAAAAGTGAAAACGTATGGTTTATATTTTTTGCAATTATTGTGACCAATATCATCATTTTAGCAGTAGGGCAATTTATTTAATAAAATTCTAAAATAAAAAGAGCATAATTGGTACAAAGAACATGAAAAATATATTTTGTTTTTTATTAAAAAATTTACCTTGACAAAATTAGCTTCACGACTATTTCTTCGTAGGTACAAATGAGATCTAACAATCATACAAGGTGCAAGATAAGGTGTCTATATATAAGGGTACAGTTATGATTATATTTTAAATATTAAAATTAATAACAATAACCTAATTGTTAGTTGAAGTAAGTGATAAAAAAAAATACGCAAAAATATCTTCAAAGAAAAAGGATTTTTTTTTTATCATTTTCATTGAAGAAAATTTTTTTAAGCACTTCAAATCATGATGAAATGGATTTTTTCTTTTGTGAGGGTAATTTAGTAAAAGAACAAGAACCTGATAAAGGCTGTGATTGGAAGTAATTAGAGCTTTCATTATAATTATAAGAAATAATTATGGTCCTAAACACTTTGGCTTATTAATTTATAAAATATTTATAAAGTGTATACTCTATACCAAGTATACATAATACATATATTTATACTATACAGTGATGTACATATTATTACTCTGTTCATTTTTATTTTGTCCACTTTGAACTTTGCACATGCTTTAAAGTTTAAAAAATACCTATCGATATGAGTATTTTACTATAATGTCCATACTAGTTGATCTTTAATATTACATTTTTAAAAATGATTTGGAAATAAGTAATTATTGTTAAGGATAAAACGTAGAGAAAAATAATTATCTTTTCTTGATATGTTTAAAATGACAACTGACAAATAAAAGTGAAAATCTATATCTGAAACGGTGAAAAAGCAAAAGTTAACACGAAAGTATGTATACCTTGATCATGTTAATAAACTAGTTGACTGAATCGTATATATCCATAATTTTCTCAGAGTATAAGTAGTAATGATGATCATCCAACGAATTAATCACACTTATTAATGTTTGTTATTGTTCACCTAGTTAAATCATTACGCGTGAAAAACCTTTCATGGTCCAATAATGATAATCACTAAATAAGTATTTCCAAAATGCTATTGCCATACCTTATTATGACTATATATATTACCATGTCACACACAGTGGCGGAGCCAGTATTTTTGTCAAGGGTGTTCATACTTTTAGAACATGGATGGGTGATTTTTGTGTCAAAGGTGTTCAACAATCGATATATATCAAAATATCTATATTTAACCTATATATTCAAAAAAGTTTTTCTACAAAGGATATTCATCTGACCACCCTTGGATAAATGTAGCTCTGTCCCTGGTCACACACACTAGTACCCAAGAAAGATAATTTACTAATAATAGACGCATAAAAAGAATATAGATTTTATTGTATAACTTCTCCTAAACCATTCTGTATAATTAATGAATTTGTTACCATTGGGCATTGTGCTAATGAGGAGTCAGTAAATAAAGATGCTTTTAGTAGTGGGATTTGGTGATCTCCCATTTACGTTTTATATATTTGGTAGAAGAGCACCATGTCAAAATGAAGTTTGATTTCCCACATTTTCTTTTCTCATATAGTAAAAAAAAAAGGGATTGTTATCATCCAAGAATGATCTACGAGAAGCCTTTGAAGCAAATACCTTGTGGAATAAAATATTTCTTCCCCACAAGTTTTATTAAATCACAT
This sequence comes from Solanum aculeatissimum, assembly GCA_038996855.1. Taxonomy (NCBI): domain Eukaryota; kingdom Viridiplantae; phylum Streptophyta; class Magnoliopsida; order Solanales; family Solanaceae; genus Solanum; species Solanum aculeatissimum. The sequence continues at coordinate 52,769 of JBCEWC010000476.1, read as the reverse complement.
AAATACAAAATAGGGTAAAGTCTCATTATATTCCATCACCCTTTACGTGAAGAAACAGCCTTTATGGATGTCAATTCTGATCATCCTTTTTGGTGCCACAAATTTGACTTTCCCATCGATTGTATTTTTTCTAAAAAATATTAACACATAGTTTAATAGTTCTAATTATACAAGAGATAGTTTTGTGACTTTACTGATGCAGAAATTAGCCACTTTTTTGTGTGTGTGTGTAACATACTTGTGTACAGTTCATATACGAACCTATTTTCCTTTCACTTTCAAGGTAAGTCAATTTACTTTCAATTATTTGTCCAACAACAAACAAGAATTGATTTTGAAATGGTGGTGGGCTTGCATTTCATAACCACCCTGTTAAATCTGTATTTGATATGCTGTTGAGAAAATAATAATATTACTAATTTAACTTCCTTTCTCCAAACACCAAAATAAAGTTTGAGGGTTTGTCAGGTAGGAAGAAAATTGTTTTCGTGTGTTTCTTATTTATTTATAACATTTTAAAAGTAAATATATATACATTATCCCAAGACTACGTAATCTAGCAACACTATGTGGGTGGAGAGTGACAATGGTGGGATGGTCAATGGGTTTGGATGGAAAGGAAGGAGAGGAGATACTGAATTTGAAATGTTTTTTTTTTAATTTTCATTAACAAAGAAGCTTATTTTCCTTAAAGAGTTGTCTGCAGTATTTTGACTGACCAAACATTGGAATATCGTAGTCCAAAACTGGGATTTTGAAGTTGGTTAAGGTGTACAAGTCAATAATTCTTTTCTTGTTTGGCAGTCCCACCACCATCTGAGGATTGGCCAGCGATTAGAGGGTCAAATTGCGTAACACAAAGCCCAACCACCCCCTCAGTCTAAGCTCTAAAGCAGTGGCAACAGATGCTCGACATATACCATCATCTTTCACCTAAACGCATCTTTGCTGAAAAATCATGTGCAACAATACCAAGCACTTGTCTATTTTCAGTAGCTTTACTGGAGGGATACAAGGGTGGAGAGTAGGCATTGGAGGATAGTCGTAGCAGCTCCTGACAATGATATACAGTTGAGCCTGCTTTTTCTGGAGGTAGCGCAACAAAGAGCATCTCACAAGTTCAAACCATGTAGCAAACAGGAAAATAGTAGAGACGTAAACAAACTTGAGATATTTAAGTCGTACCAACATCGCCGTGAACCAAAACTTGGTTTGGCATTCTTCAGTTTATATCAGTTATCGACTAAAATCAAAACTACACCAATTTAAGGCCAGATAAGAATAGAAACTCGACTCTTGACATATATTGGTTTAGTTTTAGTTTTAGTCCAGTTGATTTAACCCATTATCAATAAATCAAAAACTTATTTTGAATTCGGGATATTAATTTTGATTAGATTTTGAACCACCCTAGCCTAGATAGAACGAAGGGGACTAATCAATTCTAGTACATACCTAGGGCCTATAATAGCCAAGTGAGCCAAGTATTCTCCGAAAGTTCATTACCGTTTTCTCTTCTTTTGACCCTAGCAAAAACACAACTACGCAAGGAAAAGCTCACTTTAATTACTACCCTTCTTTTTCCTGTTTTGAAACATAGCCGGGAAATAATCTTTGAAGCAAATATGACATTACAGAACGTGAATCATCAGGCTTTAAAAGGGATATAAAGAGTCAAAGAGGACAAAGGGATGACCATCCACAACAGGGAGGTCAGTACTGGCATATCAGGGGAAGAAATACAAGTCGGCAGTCGAGTTTCTATTCTCAACTGACCATTGGGTCTGGACTTGCTGCGGGCACAATATCCAGCAGTGAGTTCACAGCATCCATCTCCTCATGCCAAAGTGGAAGAGTATCACCTGGATAGAACTTCCTTGTAACTCCATCTTTGTTAATCTGGTTGTCAAGAAAAGGCAAAAAGACCCCTTAAACGTGTGGAAACATAGGAACAGAAACAGAAGGCTAATATACACACAGCAGTTCCGTTTTCTCCATTGTTTGGTTTTACACATCAAAAACACACACAAACTAACTGCATAAAAGGGATTTATGTTTGGACTTTGAACACACAAGATTTCTGTGATGCAAGATACAGAGAAGATAGGCCCCTAAAGGCTCCGGAAAACAATACTCGAGGGGATGATATTCTTGGATACAAAATAAATTCCTTAAACTGAAGTATTATGCTAAGCTTGAAAGAGAGAAGTAGGGCACACATTACAAGACATAAAAAGGAGATACTTTTTCAGAAGCATACAACATACCAGTGAAATCCAACAAGTGAGGTCTAGGGAGGGTAGAACATACACAGACCTTACCACTACCTCGTGGAGGTAGAGAGATTGTTTCCGAAAGACTCGCCTCAAGTACAGCAAATTCAGATACAAATAAGGAGACAGTGAAGAAAATATAGTAGGTAACAAGGAAAAGACTACCAAAATAGAGCAAAAAACAACAAAATAGTGCAATAATCGAAATACTATAAACAAAATACTAGGATTAATTATTGAAAACAATAATAGACAATGATTAATATCAAAAACAACAGCTACAATAATACAACTAGTGCAATGGCAAACACCAATCACCCTAAGCAAGCCAACATTATACTATTATGCTATAACAAAAGCAAACACTAGCTTTTTATATCTCAAATTAAGTCATACGCCTAGAACAGGCATTTAATAGAAGGCACTAAGCAAAACAAGAGCTACGTTTTCAGAATAGGAAAGGTAGTAAAGTAAAATGCAGAGTCTTTAACATATTAAAGCATGTTCATTAATTTATTTTGGTGCACTCCTACGGCTCCTGTTACTATAGCTGACTTGATGACTTCCATGTAGGACCATATTTAACAATAGGTTCTCTACTTTTGAGTATACTTATTGTATACAAGGCTTTCTGCCACAACGCAAAGCTATTGCTCTATCCAAGAAAAGATATTAGGCAAGTGCCAAAAACACTATACTTCCAAAAAGGAAAAGGTGTCAAAACTAAATTTTTCATTACCACTGGTTAAATGAAGCCAGAAGGTTTCTATTGTAACTGATGAATGATATACAGTTGAAACATGACATTAATTTTTAGAAGAAAAAGGTCAAGGCTCGTAAGGTGGAGAGAATACGGTGGTTTGCAACTTCAATAGCGACATATGACTTCGGTCTAGCAAATAAATTTTTTTCTGAGAGCATAAAGCAGAAAATCACTCACAGTTACAGTGCGTACTACGCCGCCACTTGCACCATCTCGTGCAATGGCAAGAGACACTGCAGTCACAACCAGTTTCTGCAAAGAAGTTCACGAAAGGAAATTAAAATAATTGGAAATATCTCGAAACCAGATTAGCATGACAAATATGAATCATCATCCGCAGCGCCTATCTACCAAAAGCCAAAAGAATTATATTGTCTTGCTGAATAGCTTTCGACTTCACAAAACCAAAAGGCTTAGAAAGCAACACGGATCAAAATATATATCCTGCTAATCAAAATTAAGCTCTAAAATGCATTTCCCTTCCCATCAGAAGTAGAGAGCTTTATTTTGAAAATACAAAATTTGAAAAGTTTTGATGCATTTCTAGAACTAACAAAAGCATTGCCTATTTGACAGAAACAATTAAGAATTTTCTTAAGAAAAGGTCGCCGATGTTCTACAACTAGAAATTTTAAAGACCAAACCTCTGCTTCTTCATGAGACATTCCCTCCCTCCATGCTTGATCAAAGAAACCGTACAAATAACTAGATCCAGACCCTGTAATATGAAATGAGAACATTAGAACAATACTCAGCTAAGAGGGCAGTAGTTGGAGGACATTGTAGGGACAGTTTGGAAATTAATTGATTATCTCACCAGCAAAAGCGGAACATATATCATTAATGTGAAACTACATATGAGAATGTCAAGCAATGCTATGTGTGAGAAGACAAAAGTTTGGAGAACTTGATTATTCCCATAATCTATTGGGGTTTAAATAGCTAAGTATACATGTCCCTAAAATGAAAAGAAATCAATACCTAATTAAAATAGGAGTAAATCTAGGATTAAATCAAGCTATCTACTATATTTGCACATATACTATAGAATATTCCTAGGATTCTACCACTCCCCTCAAGCTGGTGCATACAAATTATATGTACCAAACTTGTTACATACCTAAAATGTTCTAGGATCGGCTAGGAACTTGGTGTATATGTTTGTAAGCTGATTATCTAACTGCACAAACCTTGTGACAATGTCTCCTGAGAGTACCTTTTCTCTGACAAAATGACAATCAATCTCTCTGTGTTTGGTCCTATTGTGAAATACTGAATTCGATGCAATGTGAAGTGTAACTTCATTATCGCACATAAGTTCCGTTCTTTTAGTATCTCTATATTTCAACTCCTCCTATAGTTGCTTGATCCATACAAGTTCACACGTTGCCACTGCCACAACCCAATATTCTGCTTCTGCACTAAATCTAGCAACCACGGTTTATTTCTTACTTTTCCACAACTCAATCGACAAAGATCCTTAGTCTGAAAGTACTAAAAAGGAAATGTTGCAAATTGACAATAGCACACAAAATGATCAACTTCACTTCGAACAACGCCAAACTCCTGAATAACCATGCTAAACTTCCCAAACAGCACTCAAAGAGACTACTTCAGGCCAAAGAGTGCTTGTCGCAGTCTGCACACCATGTTACTAGACTCCCTTGAGCAACAAAACCATGTGATTGCTCCATATATACCTTATCTTCGAGATCTCCACGAAGAAAGGCGTTTTTTAATATCCAATTGGTAGAAAGGTCAATGGCGAACGGCAGCCACCATGGATAAAAAGAGACGAACTGAAGCAATCTTGGCCACGGGACAGAAGCTATCACCATAATCAAGACCAAAATTTTGTGTATAATCCTTGGCCACTAGTCGAGTTTTCAAGTGATCAATCAATCTATCAAAGCCAACCTTCACTATATATATCTAACAACAACCAACTATAGATTTATCAAGAGATAGACGAACAAACTCCCAAGTACCACTGGAGTGAAAGGCAGACATCTCCTCAATCATAGCTTATTGCCATACAAGATAAGGAAGAGTTTCACGTGTACTCTAAGGAATACACACAAATGATACAGATGATACAAAGGCAGAATGGGTTAGTGACAAGCGATGATAGCTCAAACAAGTATAAATAGAATGAGGGTTACAAGTAGAGCAATTGCCTATTCGAGTAACAATGGAAGGACTCTTGTGTAAACAAGTCCTCAATAAGCAAGGATTTTGATGGCCAGCATGAATCATCTAGGTGCAGACAAAGATGATAGGTCAATAGTGATGGAGGTACAAAGGAGGAAGATGGAGTCATAAGAAATGACATGGAAGGATAGACTATGGCGAAATCCCCAAAAGATGGAACGAGTAGAACCTCAAAATTGCCTAATTGTTCAACAGAATAGGATGTAAAGTAGGCCTGACCTTTAAAAAAACTAACATCAGCGGACAAAGTATAGCTGAAAGTCGGGTGAGAAGCATCAATATCCCTTCTTTACTCTTCAACAACTGAGAAAGACACATTTAAAAGCACGAGTGAGTTTTTTTTTTCTTGAAGTGAGTATATGGACAAAGCATGTGCTCCCAAAGGCTAGTAGTGGAAATGAGAACAAGCTTGATCAGAGAAACAAAATAGTGTAGTACCTGATTTAAAATAGCAAAGGAAAGTGAGAACAAGGTTGATAGGAGAAAAAAAAAACAATGTGGTACCTGGTTTTGAATACTAGAGAAAGGCATACAAATAATGAGATAACAAGAGGTGAGCATTGCGTCCCCCCAAAAACACAAAGGAACATTTGCTTGTATGAGAAGAGTATGTGCAGTCTCAAAATATGCCTATTTCTTCTCTCTGCAGCCCTATTTTGTTGTGCAGGCACATAAGGACAAGATGTATAATGATAAATTGAGATTACAAATATTCACATGCATTATAACTATGAAAAGCAAGAGTGGCAACACCAAACATTTTTTATTTTAGCACAAAAGCCCCAAACTATGAAAAATAATTCAGAAAGATCTTTCATTCCTTGAGTAATCATCAATAAAAGTAACAAAATACCTAAAACTCAATGTAGAGCTAACTCTACTGGGACCCCAAACATCAAAATGAGTTAAATAAAAAAAAGAGACTGCACAATTATTAGGACTAAGTTGAAAAGTAGCTCGGGTGTGCTTCCCATATCAACATGACTCGCAATCTAATTTAGACAATTTGGACACGCTCGATATTAACTTTTAAAGTTAGGATAAACTAGAGCATCCCAAGTGGATTAAATCGGCAGAGTTGGAGATTGAACAAATTTTAGTGCATATTTGAGAATTGAGATAATAAAGGCCATCAAACACATGTCCTTTGCCTATCACCATTCCGTACTAAGGTAATGTACAACAAAGAAGTCGCTAAAGAATGAGACGAAACAATTTAAAGTCTTAGCCAAACGGCTTATTTACAGGAGACTAAAGGGACAACCAGGGACAAAAAGAAAATTATTTAGAGTCCAAGAAGGTAAGGAATTGGCTTGACAGACTCCAGTTGTCATGATTTGAGAACCATTAGCTAGCATAACAGTGGGAAAGGACAGAGAGTATTATTACATAATAAAGATTAATTAAAAGAAATATGGTCAGAAGCACCTAAGTCTATGACCCAAGAGCCAAGTGTGGTGGGTTGTGAAATATAAGCAATAGGATTAACAGGATTATCAATCTGCCAATAAAAGCTATTGATGAATATGTCTGCTTACTTACATGATACTGAAGAACGACATTGTATTCAACCTCAGACAAAAAAAAAAACATTCATTGGTTGGACTACCTGTGGATTCAGTATGAGCAACATGAGCATTCTTTGGTTTACCACGAAGAGAGTAGCACACATTGCTAGGGCCCACAAATTTACTGCTAAACATATCGAATCCGAAAGGTATGAAAACAGATCTATAAGTCTCCAAAAAATAAAGTAGTTCCTAGTAAAACCCTGAATAAATCTAAAAAACTGCATTTTGTCTCATCGGAAAAAGTCATTAGAAAAAGGAATCAGTCAAAAAAGTGGCCGAAAACGCCCCACAAGGATTTTGATCGTGATGGTGGTACTGGTATATGCACAATACACCTGGAGAGTGTCGAACATCACGAAACAATGGAGGTTTTGCTGGGAAAATGTTCAACAAGTTTGTTCTCTTATTTTATTCTTGTTTCTCACTAAGAAAGCTCTGATACCATGAGAAAATAAAAGAGTTCCAGAGAGATTTCAGCTCGATTATTCCCATAAGCTATTGGTATTTTTACAGGTAAGTATGCATGTCCTAAAAAGAAAAGGAAATCAATACAAATCAATACTTAATAAATACCTATCAATACCTAATTAAAATAGGAGTACATCAAGCTACCTACTATATTTAAACCTATTTTAGAATATTCCTAGGATTCTAACACTATGATATACTTCAATGATGACACAGCATGTATGAAATAACTTTAAATCCCGCTAGAAAATGAATTTCCTTTCAAGGCATCATCTTCTTCTAGCCAGCTAGGGCACCTCAACTATTTCACCAGGTATCAACTACCTCCCACCAGCATATATGATAGATAACTCTACCACCAAGGCTCAAGTACATGATAAGAAATTACTCAACTTTTTTGTCTTTGCTAGGATTTCACCCACGGACCACACCCTTAGATGCCTTTCAATGCATCACCTTCTTTACACTTATCCAGTGCACTAAACCTTAGGGTTCAGTCAATAGTCAATTCCATCACCACCCTGTTACTTCATGTTTAAATTAAAGTAACTGTAGCCACCAGACTTAAAAGCTCTGAAATTTCGCCAGTTGATTTAAGAACCAAAAGATCTAAGCAATTAATTAGGGAAGTGCTCCTGAGAGGTAAACGTATGAGAAAAGCAACAATACAGATTTAAAACGTACCTCCAATAGCAAAAGGCTGCTCCAAGAGGGTACCCCCAAGAGGAATTCCATAGATTTTACCCCCTTCGTATTTGTCCCATCCACCAACAATCATTCCTGTTTGAAGCATAGCCTAAGTTTTTGAGATTACAAATCAGTTAGAAATAGCTCAAAGGTAACATTTAACCTAGCTCACATACAGCAACACAGGTAAAATAATACAGAGGAAGCTGAGTAGAAGCAATGGAACAAAAGACAGTTACACATTCTCTTCAGATTTATTTCCTATCAAATACCTCCCTGTGTCTAGAAAAGTTCAGCAAGAAGAAAGTAGAAAATGAAATTTTAAAAAGGTTATTTTTTAAACATGTCTAGGCTACAAGTTCAAATACATGACAGATAAATATATTACAAATTCTTCCAACTTAAATCTCACTGAAATGGAGAAAAAGAGAGGTGTCGTACAATATGCTTAAAACTACACAATCAGCTGGGGGAAGAATGAAAGAATCATACGCAGAGCTTCACTAAAAACATTTTATAAGGACAAGTGTTTTTCCATTTAGGTTTCTCAGATGATATGATATGCATTCAAAATCTCTCAAAATGTAACTGCAAAAAATTAGGAGGAACAGAAGAATAAAATCTGACTTGTGACAGTATTTGATTGTGTACATTAAATACTAGATTACACTGAACTGCAAATAATTTGTATGAGAAATATGGCATTATTGCTTTAACTGATGTACATAACAGGAAAACGCAAAGCACCAATGTCTCTGTACTAAGAGAGCCTGAGATGTTTTGGATTATTATGGACCATGCCGGGGATTGGTGAGGGATGCTTGATTCAGCTGGGCTTTAGAAAACGAAGAGAAAAATAAAGAACATGGAGAATTGCTCCTCTAAATGTGGTAGTATGGAGAGGAAAAATATTTTTTTTTTAAAGTATGGAGAGGAAAATATACCGTCAAAAGAAAAGGTTGGCGAGAGAAATAGGAGAGTTTTTGAAGGAATTGACCATGATTAGATTTGAAGAATAGCCACATGCATTAGATTATTTTTTGGATGCACCTGTTCCTATTGTATGGAGGAATGGGTGCCTTTTTTACGTTGTCTTTTTCTTTTTCTCTTTTTTATGATGTAAAAATATCATTAATGAATATGCAGGAATTTGCAATGCTGAGGAAAATAACTCAGAAGCAAAAATAGAGCTAATGTCAGTTCTAACAATTAGTGGGTGTTTGGATTGACCTATTTTTTTGACTTTTGACTTTTAAGCCCTTTCTAAATTGTGGAAGTGTTTGGGTAACATAAAAAAGGAATGGAGGTTGCGAATTAGAGTAACAAGCTAATAGGTTAGCAAGAGTAGATTGATGTCTGGACTTGGGGTATAGTAGGGTAGTAGGATTAGTCGTATTTTTATATCCTGTGTTGTCATTATTCGTCATATATATGTTGTTTTTTATCGCATTTACACACTATCATGTTTTTCATTATTAGTTGTTCTTCTGGTTTCCTTTTCTTTTCCTTTCCCGTTTTCCATATCTAATTTATTCTGCCTATGGATTTTTGAGACGAGGATTTCCTGACGAGGGTTTCCAGGAAACAACCTCTCTACCTTTGAGGTACTGGTAAGATCTGCGTACATTCTACCCTCCCCATACCCCACTTGTGGGATTTCACTGGGTATGTTGTTGATCTTTTAAAAAAAGGAACAGAGTTAATTCATCCGCATCATGAACGAAGCTGCATAACTAAAAACAAAACAAAAACCTAATGCTGATGATGTGCAAAAGCAACAAAAAAAATGGCACTAGCTCAGCATTGAAAATCCCTTTTTCTTCACTAAGCAGGTTTACCTCAATTCTTTCGAGTAAGACACTGCTAGAGTTAGCACATTCACAGATTCCAGCTTTCTTTAGGACATGACCACTCTTTAATATTTGAACTATTAGATAAAATAAATGGGTTGTTTGATCCTCAAATTACACCACAAAAGTTGCACCTAACAGATGCACTGAGATTTCATAACTTCCTGAGCAAGAAAATGTTGATTCCAGCTTTCTAAAGAAGAAGACCATTCTTAAATGGTAAAATGCTCATTTTAGATAGTTACACATTGCGAGATCAACTCTCTATTACACAATAAAATGAGCATAAAAAATATGGCAACACATAAACTTTCAAGCCTGTCTTTATTTGTCCTCGCTTCGATAGCTATTAGCTAGGACTACTTGCATTGTCGAGGAAAAAACCCACAGAATCCACAATTGCCAAAATAAGAATAGCACACTTAATATTTAACAACATACCCAGTGGAATCCCACAAGTGGGGTCTGGAGAGGGTAAAATGTACGCAGACCTTACCACTACCTCATAGATAGAGAGGTGTTTTCGGAAAACCCTCGTCTAAAATGATAGTTAATATTTAACATTCAAAATGATATTTAAAATGATAACAATTATATTGTATAAAACAATAACAGATAGTATATTGCTTATAGAAGCAAACCTTATTGTTATAGGATAGTTGCCTAACAAGACTTGCCGCAACCTTGACAGTTGCTGGCTGGCCAAGCTGTATCCTGCATCCATAAAAAATTTCAAACTTAGAAAGTGCACCGTGAAAAAAAATTGACTAAATAAGTTGCAGGCCCAAGCCTGCTTTATCATAATCTAATTTCCAGTCGACCTAGCAAGTCAGTCAGGGTAAAAGGCCCAAAAGGCAAGATTCCATAGTCAATCGAAGTGGCTAATGGAGATCTGGTGCGAATTACCGGGTGACCTACCGGAGACATGCCGGAGATGTGACTAGACCTCATATGTAGAGAGTCTAGAGTGTACACAGTAATGTTCAATATCCAGAGGTCCTTCACGGAAAAGGAAAGGGAACTATAAAAGAAGGCAGCATGAGTCCCAATATATGCATAGAGGCAAACACAGCTGTCAAGAGTCACATGTCTGGAAAAGGGGTTTTTTAAAATTATAATGAGGGGCCCAGCTACAACAAAAGTGAATGGAAAGAAAGTGGGATGGGTATTACAAATTATCCAGATGTCATTGATTTTGGGCCTATTCAGGAGAAGCCCAATTCTTTCTTAGATTCTATTGAGTCCAATACTAAGAAATTCTCAACTAATCTGGGCCCAATAAAAATTCCAAAGAACTTTGTGGAGTCTTTCATAGAGAACATACGGGAAGCAAGTTGTCTGTGTCTCCTCAGAAAATCACAATCAAGGGTCGTAGAACTTTTTGGTGATGAAGTGCCATCGCAGAAACACAATACAGAGGAGGAAGCTGATTTATCTGATGCTGTGGCAGCAATGTATGCGGAAGAGGATCCTGCTCTATTACAAATTGATAATAGTGCATTGGAGGAGGATCTGGCCTTAAAAGCAATTACATGGGTCCAATCAAACATGTCCAGACTGAGTCAGCAATTTTGAGTCGATTTCAATGGGTGTAAAAAAGTAGCCTATGCTCCATTGATGAAATTAGACCAACAACAACAATAACAACATACCTAGTGAAATCCCACAAGTGGAGTCTAGGGAGGGTAGAATGTACACGGACCTTACCACTACCTCAAAGATAGAGAAGTTGTTTTCCGGAAACTCTCGTCTCAAAAACTCATAGGCAGAATAAACTAGATATGAAAAACGAGAAAGGAAAAGAAAAGGAAACCGAAAAAACAACTAATAACGAAAAGCATGATATAAATCAACATATATATGACGAATAATGACAACACAAGATATAAAAACACGACTATCCTACTACCCTACTATACCTCAAATCCAGACATCAACCTAATCCTGCTAACCTATTAGCCTACTACTCTAATTCGCGACCTCCATTCCTTTCTATCTAAGGTCATGTCCTCGGTGAGATCAAGTTTCGTCATAACTTGTTTGATCACCTCCCCCAATACTTCTTTGGTCTACCTCTACTCCTTCATGTAACTCCTAAATTTAACCTCTCGCACCTCCTAACAGGAGCATCGGTGCTTCTTCTCTGCATGTGTCCAAACCATCGTAGTCTCGCTTCCCTCATCTTACCCTCCACAGAGGCCACCTTTAACTTCTCCCGAATGGTCTCATTCCTAATCTTATCACTCCTAGTATACCCACACATCCATCGCAACATCCTCATCTCTGCGACTTGCATCTTCTGAACATGTGGTTTTTTGATTGGCCAACACTCCACCCCATATAACAAAGACAGTCTAACCACTGTTCTGTAAAACTTTCCTTTTGAGTTTAGGTGATATCTTCTTATCACATAATACTAAGGCCACACTTAGCAATAGCATTGTCCCAAAAGAAATTAGGAACTTGTTTTTTGATATGAATTTCAAAGACGGGGAACCGAGGTCTAGTGGGAGAATTCTAATCAATGAGAATTAGAATTATATCTTGGAATGTAAGAGAGAGTTGAATCGGGAGAGTAAAATAGCGATAGTCAAGAAACTGATTCAACAATGGAGAGCAGATTTATATGTACCAGTGGAGACCAAAATAGATAGATCTTTAAATAGCATGTTACAAAGTATATGGAATCACAGATGGGTGGGGGAAATTCATAAAGCACAGGGAAGCAATGAGGGTATACTAGTTCTTTGGGATAAAAGGGTATGGAAGGGTGAATTAATAGGACTGGGAAGTCGGTGTATCACTAGCAAATTCACAAGTGGTCATGACAATTCAAGTTGGCATTTGAGTGCACTGTATGCAGACTGTAACAGAGTGGTCAGGAGAACACTCTGGCAAGAATTGCTAGACATAAGAAACAGTTTCAATGGGCCTTGGGTTGTTTGCAGGGACTTTAATGTCACCAAGTTTCCATCTAGCAAAACCAATTGTTCCAAACTAAGTGGGTATGACTGAATTCTCAGCCTGCATTGAAGACCTAGAGCTGGTGGATCCTCCTTTATTTGGAGGATCTTTCACCTGGAGAAGAGGAGAGGGGCATGGTTGTACTTCTACAATTGATAGATTCCTTTACTGCACTGAGTGGGGGGAAGCATTCTCTCACATTAGACAAACAAATCTTCCTAAACTAGCCTCAGATCACAACCCCATTCTCCTGATTTGTGGGAACTGGAGTGGAAAGTGTCAAGTCTTTAAATTTGAGATTATTTTTTTTTGAATTTGGTAACTTTGTATTATATCAAAAGAGTACATAGGTTGTACTCAAACACTATATACAAATGTACTCCAAAATCCACTGCTCTATATCTATATTGAGTCTAAAACATCAACTACAGAGACAGTGTCATTTGAGTATAGTTGATTACACCAAAAACATAACAACAAGATGCAGTTTAGTTTAACTTCCTGCACACTATTTTCAATACCTTCAAAACATCTGGAGTTTCTCTCTTTCTAGATTGCCCACCAATTTGAAGCAGGGATGATTCTCCATCTAATTCTGTCTTTTGCACAGGCATTTGCCTCCTCCCAACTGTATAAGGCCTCAGTGACCCTCCTAGGCATAGTCCAGGATATGCCTTTGAGACTCAAGAAGATCCTCCAGAATTGTTGAGTGTATTTGCAGTGTAGAAATAGATGATCTACAGTTTCAAGAGTTTCCCCACAAAGGAAACATCTAGAACATAAGGTTATCCCCCTTTTCTTTACATTATCCTGGGTCAGGGCAGTTTCCTTGGCTAGCAGCTAGATAAAGCATGATATTTAGGGTGGGATTTTACACTTCCATATTTGTTTCCAAGGCCATATGTTTTGTTGTTGGCTTGATTGATCCATCATCCCCTAAGTTGAATGTACATTGAACTCTCTTTTTTTGTTGCCTTTCCACCAAAGCCTATCCTCATTTGTTTGTTTTCCAATAAAATGTCGAACAGTGTTGAGAAATTTTGTCATCCTCATTACCTCCAAGTCATTTAGTTGTCTCCTGAAATTGAAATTCCATCCCTGAGGTGACCATAGCTCTGCAATAGTCTTTTGTTGGAATAGGGCCAAATTGTAGATATCAGGAAAAAGGGTTTACAGGTTGCCTTTCTCATGCCATTCATCTTTCCAAAATTTGATCTTGATCCCATTCCCCACTTTCATCTTGGTTTTGAGTTTAACTTCCTCCTAAAGAGCTCTTATTAATCTCCATAAACTGGTCTCATAAGGTGTGGTCACAGCCTTAGTCATCCAATAGTCTTCATCCCATAGTTGGCCCCTATCACTCTTTCCCAAAGTGTTTGGTTTCCATTTGCATATTTCCACAGCCACTACATTCTAAGTGTTTTGCTATGAATCTTTACATTCTTTATACCCAGGCCACCATTCTTCTTTCCAGTTGTGACTGATTTCCATTTTACTAGATGGAACCCTCTATTCTCTTTATCTCCTAGCCACAAGAACTTCCTTCTTATGCTGTCTAGTCTTCTAGTGATCCCTACTGGGATGGGAAACAAAGATAACATACTGAGTTTTCCACCTGGCCAATTTCTTCTCACACTTCTCTATCACTACATTCCAAATTTCTGTGGAATTGCAATTTGCTCCCAATGGCATACCCAAATAAATGGAGGGTAGAATACCAACTTCACCCCCTAAGATTTAGCTAGCCAGTTGATATTATTGACTTCATTGATAGGATACATAAAACTTTTCCTCCAATTTATATGTAGCCCAGTCACCCCTTCAAACAGAACCAAATTTTTTTTTATTTGCACTGGGTGTCCGAGTCTCTTAGAGCCCTGACTAATCCCGAAGGTGCACAAGCCCTTGGCAAGGAGTTTTCCGCAAGTGCACCACGGTTAAAAATTTCAAAACTACCCTTAAGAATTTCAATTGGTCTTCCTCAGCTCCACAAAAAAACAGTGTATAATCTGCACATTGAAGATGTGTCACTTCCTTTCTGGCCACCTCAAAGCCTTTTAGCCAACCTCTCTTGTTAGCAATTTTGATCATGTTATTGAGCCCCTATATAGCTATTAAAAAACAGAAAAGGAAATAGTGGATCACCCTGCCTGAGCTCTCTTTGAGATGTGAAGAACCCTGCAGGGGACCCATTAATCAGAACAAAGAAGTTGGCAGTAGACAGTTCAACCACTTTTGTCCAAATCCCATCATATCTAAAACCTTCAGCAGATACTTCCAATTCACATAAATCGTATGTTTTTTCTATGTCCAACTTACAGAGAATACCTGGTTTCTTCTATTTAATTCTAGAGTCTACAACTTCATTGGCAATCAACACTGCATCCATGATTTGTCTACCTTTTATAAAAGCCATTTGTTGTGAGTCCACCAATTTATCTATAACCCCTTTCAGCCTTTCAGTGAGTACTTTGGAAACAATTTTATAAATGTTGCCTATGAGACTGATAGGTCTGTAATCCTTTAATTCCTTGACTCCTTTCTTCTTTGGAATGAGCATTGGAAGTGGCACTGAAACTCTTCTCAAAGACTTCTTGATCATAGAAGTTTTGAAAGGTGTCCATGATGTCTTTCTTCACTCCATCCCAACACTTGATGAAAAAGCCCATTGTGTACCCATCTGGTCTAGGAGCCTTATCAGTTGCACATTGCTTTAGACAGTTTAATACTTCCTTCTCCTCAAACTTGCCTTGCAGGGTCATGTACTCCTCTTCAGTCAACCTTGGGCATTGAGTACTATGATAAGAAGGCCTCCATTGGCGTGTTTCTCTGTATAGGTTCTTATAATAAGCTACTATCTCCCTTTCAATTGTATTTTGATCTTGTGTGACCTCTCCTTGTGTGCTAAGCTCATCTATATTATTATAGCTCCTGTGAGCATTTGCTATTTTGTGAAAGAATTTGGTGTTTTTGTCTCCCTCCTTCAACCATAGAACTCTTGACTTCTGTCTCCATGAAACCTCCTTTTTTTTGGCCAGCTCCTCTAACTCAAATAGAATTGCTGCTTTTTTTTGTTTTTCCTCCTCAGCGAGAGATTTTAAGAACAAAGTAATGAATGGTGGGAATCTTTTACGGTGAATGGTAGACTTGGATTTGTACTTGCTGAGAAGTTAAAAATACTAAAAGCTAAAGGAGTGGAGCAAAGATAATAAGGGAAATCGGAAACAAAAAAAAAGAAGACATCCGAAAACAAATTTTAGATTGGGAAACCATTCAAGAACAGAGGGGTCTCACAGATGATGAATTGTTTACAAAGGTCAATCTGGTCATGGATTTTGAAGAGGTAGCAAAAAACGAAGAAATTGCATGGAAGCAGAGGTCTAGAGTCCAATGGTTAAAACATGGGGATAAGAATACTAAGTTTTTCCATTGAATTGCAACTTCTCACAAAAGATTCAACTGCATGGAGCAATTAGAAGTGGATGGTACTACTATCCAGGATCCAGATAGTATCAAGGAGGCTGTGCAAAACTACTACAAAGACCTATATAAGGAAACTGAATATTGGAGACCTGATTTTAGACTCCATGAGCCTTCAAGGATTAGTGATGAGGAGCAGATTTGGCTGCAGAGACCCTTTGAGGAGGAAGAAATACTAGTGTTTGTATGTGTCCTATGGAGAAATCACCTGGACCAGAAGGGTTCCCAATGGAGTTTTTTGAGACTTTCTGGACCCTACTAAAGGTAGATATTATCAAGAGCATCCAATATTTTCATTCAAATCAAGTCATTGAGAAGAGCTTCAGTGCAACATTCATTGCTCCAATCCCAAAGACGCCTGGAGCCACGGAGTTAAAAACCTTCAGACCAATTAGCCTGGTTGGAGGTGTATTGTCAGATTATTGGCAGAGAGACTAAGAAAGTAATAGATAAATTGGTTAACAAACATCAGATGGCATTCATTAAGGGGAGACAAATAATGGATGCAACACTCATAGCTAGCGAATGACTCAAGATTGAAAAGTGAGATCCCAGAAATAATGTGTAAGCTAGATATTCAGAAAGCATATGATCATGTGAATTAGGCTTTCTTACTGAATATTCTCAGGCAAATGGGGTTTGGAGACGGATGGTGAAGTGGACAGAATACTGCATTAAAACAGTCAGGTTCTCGATGCTTGTGAATGAAGAACCTGTTGGTTTTTTCGCATCAGAAAGGGGTTTGAGATAGGGTGATCCCACCTCTCCTTTCCTGTTCATTCTGGCTATGGAAGGTTTTGACAGCACGATGAGAATAGCAGTCAAAAAGATGGATAAGAGGGTTCAAGTTGGGGACAGTGAAGGGGAGAGATGGAAGTTGGTCATCTGTTGTATGTAGATGACACACTCATTTTTTGTGAACCAATGGCTGAATAAATAAACCACATTAGAGTGAAGTGATTCTTGTCTTGTTTGAAGCTGTAGCAAGGATGAAAGTCAACTGGGGGAATAACTGTTTAATCTCAGTGAATGAGGTTCACCAGACTCTAGATATGACCAGCATCCTCGGATGCAGAACAGAGCATTTACCCACAACTTCTTTGGGTATGCCCCTGGGACGCAAACATGTCTTTAGAGATTTGGGATGGCATCTTAGAAAGAACAGAAAAGAAACTCTCCAGATGGAAGGCTACGTAGTTGTCCCTAGGTGGTAGACTGATCCTAATCAATTCTATCCTAGATGCACTACCCACTCATGTGATGTCCTTATTCCCAATTCCATCAAAAGTCATGGAGAAACTTGATAAGTTTAGAAGAGAGTTTCTTTGGCATGAGAACAAAGAAGGGAAGGGTTATTGCCTTGTTAACTGGAAAACAATAATGCTAAATAAAGGAAGAGGGGGATTGGGGGTTATAGATTTCATATTGCAGAATGAGAGTTTACTGATGGAGTGGCTATGAAGACACTAAAGAGGAAGGGGCTCTATGGAGAAAAGTAATTGCGACAAAGTTTGGGGAACTTGATCCATGGTGTTCCAACATTGTATCTGATCCTTATGGTATGGGAATTTGGAGAACAATAAGAAATTTATGTCCATTGATGGAGGTCAATCTTAGCCTGAAGAAACACAATGGAAATAAGACAAAATTCTGGCACGACGGATGGACTGATCAATTCTGGCACGATGGATGGATTGATCAATCACCACTCAAGGAGCAATTTCTAAATCTTTTCAGATCTGTGGAAACACCGAGGCTAAGGCAAGTGAGTAGGGTTGGGACATCTCCTTCAGAAGAATGCTAAATGATTGGGAGATTGACAGAGTGGCCTCATTACTTGGAAAGCTAGGAGGAAGCAATATTGTCCCAACAGAGGTGGATAGGGTGCTGTGGAAACACAACAAAGATGGGAACTTCTCAATAGGATGTGCATACACGAGAGGCTTACAGTTGGTAGGGGGAAGGGGGAGGGTACTCTCTACCATTGGAACTATCTTTGGAAAAGTATCATCCCCACCAAGGTAAACTGCTTTACTTGGCTAGTGATTAAGATGGCATGTCTAATTCAAGAAGTTCTGCAGAAGAAAAGGAGACAGCTAGTTCCCAGCTGCTTTCTGTGTAACACCACAGGGAAGACAAACAAGCATCTCTTTCTACATTGCAGCTTCACTACTCAGTTGTGGAATCTCTTCCTCAAGATAACAGGTTACAGCTGGACAATCCCAGAGCACACCTCAGATCTACTGAGATGCTAAAGTAGGACGGGAGATAGTAAGAGTCGGAAGACATAGTGGAGATTAGTTCCACCATGCATATGGTGGTCCATATGGTTGGGAAAAAAATGGTAGATGTTTTAACGATAGGTCCAATTCCATTCATAAAGTGAAATGGAATTAAATTGTATCCTTACTTTTTTGGTGTAAACGATTATGAATAGTTGATGTAGATCAAATAGTAGACTTATTAGGAGACTTGTAATTGATAATTTTCCTTTTTGGAGGTGGTCAACATGCCCTTAATGCTAAAGAATGCAACCTTACCAATTTCAAAAAAAGGGTAAAGAAATGGTAAATTTTGGCGCACTCATTCAAAATATGTATAGGTTAACTAATTGATTCCATAATCCCAACAAAGAAGAAACCAATGAAGAAGTTGAAAGTTAACAGCCTCGTATCATGAGAGATTCATTTGCAAGCCAATAAGATAAAAGTTGCATCAAGGAAGTAGCATTTTTAAATAAAAATACAAGATAGGTTGATGGATTACGTGTGTTGATGTAGAAAGTAGCGCACATAGTCTGAAACAACTTGTGAATCTGCAGCCTACAAAAAACAATCATTACAAATAATATGTGAGTCAGGATAGATTTTGGTTCAGCATTGGGATAGATTTTACTTCCATTCTACTTATTTGTAAATATATGATTTTTCCGGTACTACCTAAGTACCGACTTAAATACAAATGTTACCAACTTCAAAAAGAGGATTTTGTAATTAGATTAAACACAGTAAGACGGTCAAAAAGGCGCATAGATGTGGTAGCTTGATACGAAAGTTCTTTGTGTAATTAGAGACTTGTTGGAGGCTTGATCCTTATGATACTCTTCCTAGAAAAAGGTCATGACACTTGGTGCTCTTTAGGTGTATTGTCTTTTTGTGTTGATGATAATATTTCACTTTTACCCCTAAAAAAAACTTTTGTTACTAGATGCTAACAAAACCATGTTGTAGGTTCCATTTTTTTGTACAGCTCAGTACATTTTTTCTAGTAAGACAAACCTAAATGGAAACAAAGGATCAATATTCATATAGCAAACTCCAAGTAGTTTTGGATAAAGCCCAATTGATTGGTTGATTGTCTGAGTGAGTAATTAATTGATGACCTAATTGCATGCGATTTATGTCCGAAATACTCTAGATTTTTATATGGACTTAGCTTCATATTATGAGCATGATTTCCAAATATCATAGGATAGATAAGCAGGCAACGGGATGTTCAGTTATTTCCAGGTTCTATACGTTTTGATAACTGCTTGTATATTGGATTTTTTTCCCTCTCTTCATTAGTTAATTACTTTACCTTTTTCTTTTTAAAAAAAAAGAAGAGATGTTAAGTGAGTCATAAATGGATAAGATTATCAGTGAGCTGAGTGATCTTGTTTAAATCCCTATTTGCCACATACATTCCTAAATTTCCAAAGAGAAAGAAGACCAACAAGTTCTTTTTTACCTCTGTATGCCCCACTCAATGTGAGAACTGAGAAGGGGAAGAGCAAAAAGGAAAAATGTAATTCAATACTTGTCTGACTACAAAAGACACATGGGTTTACCCAGGCAACTTAAAGAATCACATTTTTTAAGCAAACCTAATGCACTTAGGACAAATTCAAAAGTAACTCAATACAAAAATCCCAATACATTTTTAAATACCATTTTCAGCCCCATCGGACAATCAATGAACAAGCCTCAACCATCCATAGCTGCAGGATTCGGAAATATCAAGTATGCATACAAGAAACCTACAGCTACATCATACATGACATGTTCAAATTGTGAATCATTCAACAAAGAACCTTGTGAGTCCTCCTTATCCATCTTATTGTCAACATGTTTGGCATATATATGTCATAATTGTCTTATAATCATGTACAAAGTAGCACCAGTGGCATAAAAAATCATCACAAAGTGACATATAGCATCGAATTTTTTTTATTACACCGAGTTCTCTTATCATGCCTAGGAGAGAGTGGATGCAATAGTAACGAGCAAGACAACAGAAAAGATCATTATAACTTCTGCTACTAGCTGTCACTGCTAATGAAACCATGTTTGTAGGCCTCATTGTCTCATAAAGTTCAGTATATTTATTCTCCAGTAAGACGAATCAGAATGGAAACAAAGGATCAGTATTCTTATAGCAAACGCCAAGTAGTTTTGGACAAAGCCCAGTTGACTGGTTGATTGACTGAGTTGAGCGATTGATTGATTACCTAATTGCATAAGATTTAGGTCTAAAATACTCTAGCTTTTTATACTGACTTAGCCTTCATATATGATCATGATTTCCAAAAATCATAGAAAGATAAGCAGGCAAAAGGATGTTCAGTTATTTCCAGGTTCTCCACTTTTGGGTAACCGCTTGCATACGGGAGTTTTTTCCCCGTCATTAGTTAAATTACTTTACCTTATTAAAAACAAAACTAGTACAGTAATCCCCGTGCTGTGCACGGGCCCAAGGGTTAAAAATATTTTTTAAAATTACTTTATAAATAAAATATCAAAATAGAGAATAATACATCGAAGTATATATAGTTATATAAATAATGCAATTACTATAATATATTAACAAATAGACAATCTAGTATTGATACTACTAAAATAAGAGGTCATTTGGTAGAGTGTATAAGAATAATGCTAAATAGTTTGCATTAATAATGTTTGCATTAATTATACATAGATTATTTCTTACACATTGTTTGGTTTGGTGTATTAAAAATAGTATTTATTTACAAAGATACCCTTCACAATTAGGGTGGAAAAGATGTAAAAAAAGATTTTGAGGGGTAATGGGGTCTTTAACCATGCTAATGCATGCAATTAAAATCCTTGCATTACTAATACCTAGAAATTCATGGTATTAGTAATACACATCTTAATACACAATAGAGTATACAACTAATGTAATGCTTGCATTAATTACATGACATAAAAAAGTGTGCCAAAAAAGATATTATTAATACAAAGAGTTAATGCATGCATTATTTTTGCTAATACACTCTACCAAACGACCCATAAATGTTTAGATGTTGAAACTTTGACAACTCTAACTTGGTTAAAATATCTTTTGTGTGTAATTGATTAACACACGGAGTTACTTGTACTTTCTTTTGAATGTATATTTTTCTATAGGTATGAGGTATTAGTATATATGATATAATTAAAATGTTTTTAAAATTCAAACTAAAACTATGGTTATCAATTTACCATACCATTAAATATCGAAATCAAACTTAAAAATAGGGTCTCACATGATCAGAGAGTAAGAGTAGAAATGATCCCTCAACTAAGTGTGAAGTTAAAAATATCAAAAATGGGTCCCACGTAACGAGAAAGTAAGAGTCCAAATGCTACAAATAGAAGAACGTGTAATTGAAATAGAGAGAGTTAGTACCACAAGCACACATGTTGATGAAGTGATGTGTGCTAACTCTCTCTTACTAAATAAGAGAATAAAGAGATGTTCAGCAAGTCATAAATAGATAAGATGCACAGAGAGAGAGAGAAAAATGAATATTTCCATTTACTGTTTGTTAATTCAGAACACTCTATCCTTGCAATCATTCCACATTAAGTGGACGCACAATACACAATTGACCTATGAATTTAACCAAGCCCCTAAAAGATTTTTTAAGGATTGGTATTACATATTGCAAGAGCAGTGTTTCGGCATTACTAATTACTAATACAAAAAAGCTCAATGTGGAAATCTCATTTCCGTTTCAGTTCTAGTATCTCCTGGCATAGTTAGCATTTCAATTATTCTATCTTCCATTTGTCGATCATTCCAGAGCAGATAACACGCTTTTTAAATGCTATCTAATTAAGTAGAGTTTTGGCATAATTACTGAAAAATTACAACCACATTATAACCCCTTCCCAAAAGCATCAAAAACAAGAAAAGAAAGGAGATACTAATCCCATAAATCCTTATTCAACTTCATGAATTCCTTTTAGCTACAGTACTCAACATGCCAATACTTGAACCAAATAACAAAATCCCCTTATGGTAAACAAAGGGAATGGGACTAATAATGCCATAGCACAGACAGCAGTTCCAGGGTTCCGCTTTTTGAAGAAATACAAAATCTAAGCCAGAGAGAAAGAGAGCAAAAGTAGCATACCGATCCAGAGCGACAAACATACACATTATCAGTGAGCTGAGTGATCTTATCTGAAGCCCTATTTGCCACATACATTCCTACATTTCAAAAAGGAAAAGAACACCAACAAAAGGCAGTGCTTAGATCACACAAATTAACAGAATCCTTTTCAGGAAAATACTACTACATTTTTTAACAATTAAGAAGAAAATACGATTTTCACAAATAAGTTTGATCTTTCTCAGATAATCTATAAAAAAAAAAGGATTTACTTCCTCAAGTTCTTAATATTTAAAAAAAGAAATTAACCAAACCGTTCTCATAATAAAACAGTATATACAAAATATACTTTATTTAGAAAAAGACGAACCTGTAAAAAAAAAGGCTCTATTTTCAATATTGGCAACAACATTATGATATTGAAATAACAAACCAAGCGCTCCGGAGATAAAAATACTTCGTTTTTAGTTTATCAATTTTTTCACAGCAACATTACCAAAAATTGAAAAAATAAATCAAACCCTTATCAAGAAAATTAAAAGAAATACCAGTGCTGGTGCGGGAGTCGGCGCCGAGGACGACGCCACCGTTGTAAGTGACGCCGATGATGGTGGTTCCCATGGAGTGTGGCTGCTCCACATCGAGCGACGATTTGTCCATCTTTAGGCTAAGGTGAAAGATCAAACGAGCAGAGAAATTGAACAATGAAAGAGAAAAGCCCTAGCTCTCAATAAAGGAATTGAAATATAAAGGGACTAGAAGAATATTAGTATTAGCAACTGTCTTGGAGAGTAAGAAATATTTAATTTTAAATTTTATTAAAAAGAATAAACAAAATGTACGAGCCTATATGTATTTGTTTTAACACTAGTCCCACGCTCAATACATATTATTTTTTCATGTCAATCAAAATATTATTTATTGTTTAATTATTTTAAATTGTTAATAGTTGAAGCAGCTGGAAAAAAATAATTTATTAGGATAATATCATAAAATCGAGCAACTGAAACAACATGTCAATTGGCAACAATTATATTATTAGTAATTCTTCTCCATTTTTTTTTGGCTGAATCAATTTATACAATTCTTCATTGAAGCTATGGTGTTTCTCCACTTCTCTGAGACGATTGTCCCCGCCGCCGTCGAAGGCAGCTTCCATCGATCATTTAAGACTTTTGTTTTCCAATATAGACAGTCAGGGATTGAAAGTTTAATTTCGGGTCATCTTCTTGCGGGTCGGATCTTAGGCCCAAGGTTTTACCAGCGAAGCTGATTCAGCAAGATTCTGATAGCATCAAGATAATCCGATGACATACGGTATTTTTCGGCGACATCCAGTCATCTCTGCAACCTACAAAGTTTTTTCACGATGTCTAGTTTTAGTTTCTAGTCAATCTTTCACGATACGAACATTATCCAGGTGATATTTTTTATTTTTCCTCAGTTTCCAGTCAGAATCTTATTTCTTTCTTGTTCAATTTTTGCTATTTCTTTTTCTTCTTGTTCAATTTTTGTCATTTATTGTTCTATTTCTGTCAATTGTACTAGTTTTGAGTTCTTTTTGTTAATGTTTATCAATTCTCTAAATTGAGTTACATTACTGAGTATACTCCAATTTGCTAAATTAGATTGCATTATTATAGTGATGTTATATGTTGCTGCTTCATTCGTTTCTTTCTAGCTTTCCTTAATTCTGCTTATCGTGTACCATTGAGGCCTTCCATTTTACTGGTTTAGTTTTTCCTGTTCGATTATTATTTTGTGATTGTTTTTGAGTTCTCATTTTTGCTTATTGATTATTGTGCATTATTTCTATCGTATATTTACTGATTCATATACTAGTGTATTGTTGGGTTGTTAATTTAGAGAGTTTGTATTTTCTTGATCTTTTGTAAGTTTTTTGAGTTATTAGTTCTTAGTTTAGTGGCATTAAGGATTGATGGTGGATTAGGGTCATGTTTTCAGTTGGGATCAGAGGCAAGGGGTAGTAATGATAAGAGAGGGACGGGTTTACTTAAGTTGAGAATAGGATCGTGGAGCATAAGGTCACTTAAGTCCATGGAGCTAGTATGACAGAGCCACATGAAGGTCTCATTTTTCTTTCCCAATAGTATGACAGGGAAGTCCATTGATCTTGAGAAGGTGTCTAAAGTCGAAAGGTGTTCCAATGGTGTATATTAGGGTGATAAAGGACAAGTATGATAGAGCCAAGACTCAGGTTAGGACGATAGAAGGAGACTTGGAGTATTTTCTTGTTGAGGTGGGACTTCATCAAGTATTTGTGCTAAACTTTTTTCTTTTTTCCTTAGTGATGGATGAGTTGACGTTGTCTATCCAGGAGAAAGTTCCATGGTGTATGTTATTTGTGAATGACATAGTACTGATTTATGAGGCCAAGGATAAAGTTAATATTAAGTTGGAGGTCAGGAGATATACTTTAGAATTTAAAGGGTTTAAATTGAGCAAGACCAAGACAGAATACTTGGAGTATAATTTAGTGTTACGAGGCATGAATCGAACGTTGAAGTGAGGCTTGCTACTTGATCCATTCCCAAAAGAGAAATCTTTAAATATCCCAGGTCCATCATTCAGAATAGTGGTGATATCGATAATGATGTCACACATCGTATTGGGGCAGCATAGATGAAATAGAGGCTTGCCTCTAGAGTATTGTATATAAGAAAATACCACCTAAACTTAAAGGTAAGTTGTACAAAATAGTGATCGTCTTTGCTTTATGGGGTGGAAAGTTGGACAGTCAAAAATTCATATGTTCAGAAGATGCAAGTTGTAGAGAAGCATATTGATGGATGTAAAGGGTGACAATATTAGGAATGAGATCATTCGAGAGAAGTTAGGGGTGACCTTTGTGACAGACAAGATGAGAAAAATGAGACTATGATGATTTGAGCATGTGTAGAGAAGAAGTGTTGATACTCCTGTTAGGAGGTGTGAGAGGTTGGAGTTAGGAACTACACAGAGGGATAGAGTAAGACTGAAAAAGTATTGGGGGAGATTATTAGACAGGATATGGTGCAACTTCATATCATCGAGGACATGACCTTAGATAGAAACAAACAGAGGTTGCGTATTAGGGTAGAAGGGTAGGATGATGTCTTGCTTTGTAATATAATAAGATTGAAGGATTAATCATGTCATTATATATTGTGTTGTTATTGACTGCCTTTATTTTGTTATTTGCATTGTATTTATGAGTTTCTAATTGCTTTCGATTATAACCATTTTTGTATCTAGTATTTCTGCTTTTGGGGTTGATATATTTGCGTTGAGGGTCTTTCGGAAACAACCTCTTTATCTCTATGAGGTAGTGGTAAGGTCTACATACATTTTACCCTCCCCAAACCCTACTTATGGGACTTCACTGGGTAAGTTCTTGTTGTTGTTGTTGTTTTAATATTGTAAATTCATAGTCGAAGTAGCTGAAGAAATAATTAATAAAAATGACATAGCAAAATCAAGAAGCTGAAGTAGACACATCAATCGACAAGTCTCTTTAAGAAAAATAATTTACTAGGGATAATATTGTCAAATCATAGTTAAAGAAAACAAAAAATAATTAATAAAATGACATAGTAAAATCAAGCAGTTGAAGCAAGCGCGTCAATTAGCAATTGTTTGCTTAAGCAAGCAGCTGAAGTAAGCATGCCAACCGTGAGCTGCCTACTTTTAGACGCTAGTCACAAGAACCCCTGCCAACATGAGCCTAACACATATTATTTTTTATCTCGATTTATGTGACACTGATCGATATTTTTAAAATTTTTTAAGTTGTTAATTATTATGATTTACAACACATTTTATATTATTTTAAAATAATATATATTATTTATTTTGTTCCAATTTATATTGCACATATACAATTTTGATTGACCAAAATTTTGTGATTGATTGTCGGAAGTAAGAATTATTATTCTTATTTTTAATTTGCTAATATATGGTATTGTCAGATCTATTCTTTAAACATGGTAAAACTTGAATTAACTTGTACAAATTGATAGGATCTATTTTATAGTAAGAAGATCTTTATGCGGATAATACTGTGATCCACTTAGACTATACTGTAGGTAGTATCCCTAAGCACCGCCCAAGTTGCCATCAAGGACTTAGTGAACTTACATATAGTTATCAATGTTATTTGGATTGTCTAATTATAGAAGTTCATAATATGAAAATGATCTAGCATTTATGTATACAATTAATTCCAAGTCCATTAATTTAACTATAAAATCTGACACTTTTATATAATAATGAGTTAAGAACTTGAATAATTTTTTTATGGAACTTAATTGTCTCATGATCCAAGGACAGGACGCATTAAAGTCATTATTGTTGTTCGCATAACTATTTTCTTTTACAGATGTCATGGTGTCTTTCTTTAGTTCCTTTTCCCCCTCCTTTAAAGCCCTATCTACCTCTGCTCCATCTTACCCAATTTCAAGCACAAGGAAGAAATTTGTTTGTCTGATTTGCAACAATCCATTGACGACCGGAAGATTCCAAAATATCCCTATTCTATCATTTATAAATCTTCTAGATGACCTTTAACAAGTGATTACCATATCTCCACCATTGAATAAATTATCCCTCTTGAGCCAGATCACGAGGATATCAAACTTTTAAACCCAAAGTCTATAGAAAAATATAGATGAAAATACAATTATCTCCATTTTGAGCTAGTTCAAATTGCCGCTAAATCTCTTTCTAGAAAAGGTCTAGATACCTCTCTTTTTCTTTGTCCTAGAGACTCAAAGTTTTAGATTTCAATGACTCTTTTCTAGGAATAGTTTAAACTAGCATTTATAATGGTCCAATCTATTTTGACTGTTTTTCAAATTTTATTGTATCGATCATCTCAAATTCTTTAACTCTGAATGTCAAGACTTCCAATTACAATACCAAAATCGGATCACTCCCCGTAACCATTATCTATAGGATTCAATATAAGGCTATGAATTCAGCCTTCAATACCGATACTATGAGAAATAGCTATAAAGGTGAGACTATACTCTTCAAAATAGATCTACAACGGTCTCATTTGTTAGTGCCCAAGACTATCTATTGAAATTAAGTTTTCTTGCCACAGAACAAACTATTACAAGATGCAACCCAGGCTAAAAAACCAACTAATACCACTGTTTCCCCGATCCAACAACTTTCTAATGGAACTGTCTCAATTTCATTCCAAAGGTCTCTTAGCCAAATAGTCTCTACATCTTTGTCTGTCTCTTCTAAAATAGTAAGACTTTTTGTTTCTTCATTCCCTACATAGATTGAAACTGTTGACTTTGATTGCAGGATCCCTCAGACCAACTACTCTGTGGAAACCCCTATGATCGAAAATAATGATAACCTATCAAAATTCCCTACCTATTTATTTTTAGGTATGCGAAGATGCAGGTTTTGACATAAGATTTTCATGTTGAAAAAGAAAAACTTGGATGAGAGTTTTACTCATCTAAAAATATTTTAAAGAGAACTTGATTTTTTAATATTATTCAAAATAAGAAAGAAAATGTATTCAAGAAATTTATTATGAATTTTTAAACTCTGTCCAGAAGCAAATTAATTTTTTTGAATGGTTTGAAGTTTATGCAGATTATCATCATTTAGATTACTCTTTTTCAAAATCAATAAATGTTTCAAAAGTATAGAAAATTCTCAATGGAGAAGAAATAACTTCTGAATTTTCTCCATCGCAAGGATTTACAATATCTTCCGCTGATAACTTTATAATTATGGCACCTTTTGAAAAAAATGAACTGAAACTGATGCTATTGGCAGAAAGAATATCAAAAATATTCTTGAACAAAATAACTATACAAATAAGTATCTACATGCTCTTGGAGAATTTCTAGTGTCAAGACCATCTTCGTCTGCACCAACCACTTCTTCTAAACCTTCTGAGGCTTCTATCTCCTCAATCCCTCTTTTCAAGTTTTATGAAATTCCTAGAACAATTGTTAGGGAACTCCAAATTCATAAAGCAATCAAAGATTTTCCTCCTTTCTCTGGTCTTCAATGTCAAATTTTAGAAATAGAAAAATTCTTAGCCCCAAACACCCCCTGCAAAGATACATCCTTCAGATCGGTTCGAGTTCTGTAGGAAGTTATTTCAAACTAGGATTCTGAAGAAGAGATCCCTTTTGAGATAGCTCCAGTTAAAATTGAGTATTCCAATTGGAGAAGACCGCAAAAATTGTACTATTCTAAGGCTATCTATCCTGATATTGCCTTAGAAGAGAGACCTGAAGTTATGTAAAATAACTACAATGCTAACAATATCTATGAATGGAACATAGATGGTTGCTTCGAATACAATATTTTGTCCAAATTACAATAGATGACTATGGTAACCACTGCCTATAAAACCGCTCATAACTGTTCCGACCAACTTATTTCCCATGTCCTTGTTACAGGATTTACCAGTTAACTTAAAGGAAGGTAGGACACCCATCTTAGTGATAAAGATAAATATAATATCCTCTAAAGTGTTCAGGTAGACCCATTCGGGAATCCAATCCTTAAAGATGGCCAGACAATTCCCGACTCAACAAATACATTGACTTATACTATCATCAAAACCTTTGTAGAAAAGTCTAGGTATTTTTAAAGATCTATCCTCTTTGTCTGATTTTAGATGGTATAAGAATTCTTTCTTCATAGGGATTTATGAAAAGCCTGATAGAAACCTTTCATATTGGAAAGAAAAAATTCTTGATGGATTGCCTAAATCCCTCAGTGATTTGGTCAAAGAAGAACTCCAAAACCAATATACTGGTGATACCATTCCTTACGAGCAGATTACCTATGGTCAACTCACAAGATTGATACAACAAGTAACCCTTAAAATTTGTCGGCAAAATAAGATTTTGAGGCAATTAGCTAAAGATAGGGCACAAACTCGTCGAGATCTAGGAACCTTGTGTGAACAATTTGGTCTATCCCCTTATAGAAAGACGATTCATAGAAGATATGCTTGTAAAAAGGAAGCACTTACATCCAAACCTCATGTTCCTAGAAAGACAAAATCTTCCCCTCCAAAATACAAAAATGTAGACGAAAAGCGTACTCCCCCTGCTCCCAATAATGACAAGTGTTATAGGTGTAACAAGCCTGACCATATTGTCAAATACTGCAAGCTTTAAAAAAAGATTAAAAATCTTAATCTTGATGATTCCGTCCTTAACCAGATAGAACACCTACTGTTAGATGACAATGATTATTCAGAAGATACGAGAGATGAACTTGAGGATACCTTCAAACAAATTGAGAATGATGATTTAGAATCCTTCGAGTATGAATAGAAAAGTGGTGAATTTGAGATCAATGTTCTCTAAAAAGGACAAGACCTCCTTCTTGAAATTATTAGTGGGCTATAAGACCCAAATAACAAAAGGCATTACTTAGAACAATTCAAAAGGGTCTTATATAAACCTTCCACGTCATCTTCCCATATTCTTTCTCATCCTCAAGTAACAAATATCTATAATATTACTGATATTCTAAATAGATTTCTGTCACGCCCCGGGAGGGTACCCTAGATGTGGCCAATACTTAGAGACTATTATTAGTCCCCAAGCTAACCAATTGGCCTCATCATATCCATTCAAGCAATAAATAACACATCAACGGAAGACTTTAAGAAAATAGAAAGTGGACAACCTCAATATACGAAGAATCAAATCGAGTAAATGGGCTAATATGAAAAAAAACTAGCTCAAATCAATATCCAATCAACAAATTTATTCTAGTCTACGAAGCCTCTATCAACTAGTCAATGGTGCCAATGACAGGTCCATGACTACCTCCAATCAAGAGAAAAGCGAATCTAAAGTCTAACTCTAAAGCTAGATGAAATAATAGACATCCTCCGAACTCAAGGAGGACTTACCAATCAGTTAAAATAAGGAGAAGATCTTCAATGGAGTGCCTGTTGATGATCTCTAGCACCTATCTCTGCATCATGAAAAGATGCAGGCCCAAATGGGCGTCAATACATGAAATGTACGAGTATATAAAATAGCTGAGTGAAACAAATATAGGTAGAATAACAACAACTCAAAGATACTCAATCAAAATGTCAAAGGACTATCTAAAATAGGAATAAAGAGTAGACAATGACCAATCAATACAATCCAATCAAGTCAGAGTACTATTAATATGGAACCTATCTGGGAGTTTCTCTTATTCGACAACAATCACTTATGAGCCAGTAATTGTACAATAATCTCGTTGATATTGCCACAACTATTCAGTACTTGCTAGGGTAAAGAATAAATCAAATCCATAATTTATCCAGGCTATCAACTGGGTCCTCTATTAATTCAGGGACCATATCGAGAGAGAAGATCTTACTTAGCGGATTCAATCCTCTCCTATGATTGACAACGTAGTTAATGAGCTCAAGTTGTACTTACTCTTACCAATTTTGGTGCTCGATACTTCTACCAAGACTTATTGCTCATAAGACCATCAATCCCCAATTATTCCAATCGTGAGTCTCATAAAGGCTCTAATCAACTCAATTCATCATATTAGCTATCAACTCTTTGGTTATATCCTTTTAAAGTTCAGTTCTTGACTCATAAACACTCAATCTTGCATCATTCAAACTCATAGCATTCAAGAAACAATAATAGAGTTAAAGCATTTAACGATTCTATCGACTCTTTAGGTTCAATTTTTACTCATGCATACTCATTAAATGAAATATGTAAAAATAACAAGAATTAAGTCTAGGGTTCATATAGAAAAGCAAAATTATCAATTTCTAGTATTTAACTCATAAAATCTATAATTCACACAAAATTATATAGATATACATTAAAATTTAGGAAAAATCTTCACAAAACATCCATGAAATACTTAATTCATCAACAATTCCATCAATTTAGGTTATGAGGCACATGGAAGAACAAAATTCATGTTTGAGTGAGCCTTACATACCTGGAAGTTTGAATCTTGGAGTAGCTTGGAAGAATCCTCAAGTTCTCTTCAAACCCAAGCCTTTTTCTCTCTTAAAATCTTATTCTACGTTTGGAGGATGTGTTTTAGCATAAAAAGGAATCAACTGATATGTTTAGGGCTTAATTTAGGTATAAAATATTTGAGTCTAGGCTTTAAAAGGGCGGGAAAAGATCAAAATAACCCTTTAGAAAAAGCTGTAAAAAGTCATCCACGAGACCCTTTACGGCCCGTGGAAGGTTCCATGACTCGTGAGTCACTTCCGTGAACTTTTGAGCTCATTTTTTAGGTTATTGAAACCTTTCACGAGACCTATATAGGACCCGTATAATACTTTATGACCCGTAGATGGATTCAGGAAGTCTGGGGCTAAAATTTTGACTTTCTGGACTTTTTTACGAAACCTAACCTTATGGACCGTACTTCGATTCACGACCCGTATATAGTTTCGTGGAATCACGCTACTCTGGCAGTGCTCAGTAAAATGATCATAACTTTTGACACCAAACTCTAAATGATATGAAACTAGTTGCGTTGGAAAGCTAATTCAAAGATATTTCATTTGGTAGGTCATAGGACATCTAATGCTTTGTGTGCTAAGAGTTATGATCATTTAAAGTCGACTCTTGTATAAGTTATCACTATAAACTCCATTTATATGAAGGTTCTGAACTCGTCTAAGTGTTTGAAGTCTCTTATGACCCTAATACATTTCTCATATGTAAGAATGAGTCTCGAAACATAGGTACATGTGAGGATAGAGTTATGAGGTGTCACAATTTCCCTCTTAGAAGTTTAAGCCTATTACTATTCAAGATCTCTAGTCAGAGATAAATCTCCTTAAGGAAGAAATTAAAGAAATCAAGGCTAGGCAAGAACTAGATCGTATTATCCTCCAGTAATTTTCTACCGTATCTAATGCGCAAGATTACATTGTCCTCTAGCAATTTTCTACCACTACTGATGCCCCTAACGTGGTGACACCTAAACCTATAGTTTAAGATACTAAACAGGAAGGTTTGCTCAATTATATATCATGAGTTTCTGTTCAGAGGTGGCATATAAGGATAACCTTGGTCATAAACAAGTCCTTTATTCTTAATATAGTGGCCCTATTTGACACTAGTGCTGATCTCAATTGTGTTTAAGAAGAATTTATCCCTACCAAGTTCTTTGAGAAAATCAAAGAAGTCCTTCCAACTGCTAATGGCAGTAGATTAAGAATCAAGTATAGAGAATAAATTCTCTGATGTCTAATTGCAAGCTTCTATAGAAAACTCTACTTTATCGAACTCTACCTCTTTTGTGCTGGTAAATGATATTACAAATCCAGGAATATTGGGTACCCTTTTTATAAAAAAAATCCTTCCTTTCAGAACCACGACTCAAGGAATTGAGATTGAGTGTGGCAATATTTTCCTTCCTTTTGATAAACCCCCTATTAGAAAAATCTTATCCGCTTTAGAATCTAAGCCCAAATTATCTTCCTCAAAGAAGAAGTTGCACTTCAAAGGATGCAACAACAATTACAAGAACCTTTCTTTCAGGACAGGGTCAAAATCCTAGAGGCCTAGATACAACAAAAACTATGTACAGATTTACTGACAATTTTTTGGAATAGGAAATATCATATAGTTAGACTTTTTTATGAGCCTGACTTTGATGAAAAAACTATTTTCACAAATGCTCATTCCATTCGAATGAATCACGAGCTCACAATTCATTTCCAAGATGAAATCAATGATCTTCTCAAAAAATAAATAATATCTCCGAGCAAATTCCCTTAAAGTTGTGCCGCCTTCTATGTCAACAAAAGCTCTGAGATTGAACGAGGGGTCCCTCATTTAGTCATCAATTACAAATCCTTAAACTCTACTCTTTGATGGATTAGGTATCCTATTTGGAACAAGAAAGATCTCCTCCAGCGTCTCTATGCCACTACAATTTTTTCAAAATTTGACCTAAAATTTAGTTTTTGGAAAATTTAAATTGATCCTAAGGATTGATATAAAATTACTTTTACTATGCATTTTGGGCAATATGAGTGGAATGTCATGTCCTTTGGATTAAAGGATACCCCTTCAGAATTTTAGAAAATAATGAATGATATCTTTAATCCATTTTCAAAATTCATTATCATCTACATGGGTGATGTCATGGTATCTTCTACCAGTATTTCAAACATTTAAGAGTTTTTTTAATGTCATGAAAGAGAATGACTTAGTTTTGTCCAAAACTAAATATAGTATATTCCAAATTAACATTCGTTTTCTTGGACATAATATCTAACAAGGTACTATTGTCCCTATTTAACGATCTATTCAATTTACTCATAAATTTTCCAACCAAATCCTTGATAAAACTCAACTCCAAAGATTCTTAGGGTGTGACAACTACATAGCAAATTTTATTCCAAGTCTAAGTAATTTGCTAAAACCTCTCCATAGTAGGTTGAAAAAATCTTCTCCTTCATGGATAGACATTCACACAAATGTAGTTAGAGAAATCAAACTACAAGCTAAGAATCTTTCTTGCCTATCTCTTCTCGATCCTTCTACATTCAAGATTGTTAAAACAGATGCTTCAGACATAGGATATGCAAACATTTTGAAACAAAAAAAGAATATAAAGAGCATATCATTGCATTTTCATCCAAGCACTAGAATAAGACTCAAAAAAATTATTCAACCATAAAAAAAGAAATTTTTAGCAATTATCTTATGTATTTCAAAATTCCAAGCTGATTTACTAAATCAGAAGTTTTACTATGAATTGATTGTCAAGCTGTAAAGTCCATTTTGCAAAAAGATATACAAAATCTTACTTCTAATCATATATTTGATAGATGCCAAGCTATTTTGTCTATATTTTATGTTGATAGAAAATATATCAATTGGAGCTCAAACTCTATTTCGGATTTTCTTACTCGAGAATTCTTGCAAGGTAGGAAATAATGGGTAGCAAAAAGAAAATATAATTATTGGAGTCATAGGACGACAATAAAATCATAATTACACCAAGAAAAACTCAAGTTATTTCACAACAAGCAATTGAAGTTGCCACCAAGCAACACTCAGCAGATAAGGCTGAACCAAGCCAACAAAGATACTAAACTTCAATAGACTATGTCATGAAGGATATACCACAATCATTTCTTTTGGAAAATACAAGTCAAAACCCAACTTCAATTTCAAGCCTAAAGAAATCGGCTGACCTAGTTGAAGAAGAAGAAGAAGCTCAACTAGCTCAGACAACAAATTCCTCATGGACAGAGGAAGACTTCAAGAATTGGTGTCAGTTGATGGGATTTGAAAAACCTACCAATATAACTAGCACTAATAGAAGAGAAATGATTAACCAATTCTTCTTCTTAAAAAATATGTGCTCTAAAGTGGCAGCCCAAAGCCACACTTCAACTTCCAAAATAGTGGTTAAAAGCACCAAGTTCTTCAACTTCTAAAGCGGTGGTCCATAGCCTCATTCCAATTTTTTCTTCCTGCTTTATGGTTGTTATCGGCACCACCCAAACAATGGTGGAGGTAGATAGTCCCATCAATTATCCATACAATTTCTCCCAGAAAATAGAAATGATATGCTCCATACCAAATAAATTTAATTTTTTAGCCACTTCTTAATTGATTTCTTCTGACAGATCCAATCTATTTTAAAAATGATATAGTTTACCCACTTATCCAAATTGAGCCTAAATTTTAGCATCCTTATCTACAAGAAGTAGCTAAAAGAATACTTAGCCCTTCTGCAAATTTCATCCAAAAAATTCCAGTATATACTCAAAGATTTTATGAGTTTATACTTACATAAATTCGATCCTACTTGTTCAAACCTTAACAGGAAAACATACACTAAGTTATGTTACATGTTCAGTCCGGATTAGCAAAATAATCTCACCCAAAGAATGAGGCATGAGCTCAACCAAATATAAAAGACTCTCTCAACCTTTTGAATCACAAAACTATAATTATTTCGACTATCAAAATGCATGGATGAATGTCTTAACTTTCCAAAATGACACGGGCAAAGATTCATGGTTTCTTATATGGGGAAAATAATTAAATTCTGAATTTTCCTAGTGGTTTTTACACCAATGGTAGCCTATCTGTGATCACAAAGTAGAATTTGTTTTACCCCCAGTCCATAAAGGATACAAATATTTCTGCCAAAAGTTTTTCAACCAACACCAAATTCCATTGATCTTACAATTTTCTCATAGGTTTCATATCCCATGGATATACTTACAAAAGTTTGCATTTCACAAACCAGAAGGACAAAGGAGTCTGCCATGGTTAGCTCTTCAAGACCATTGCAAGTGATACAAAATTTAAAACTTATGGAAGCCTACGTTCCAGAGGTGGAGAAATGGTTCTCACAAAATCGAGGAGATTTGATTTCAACAAATGCCACCCAAATTCAATTTTTGCAACAAAAATCAATTACAGCTGCACAGTTGGCTAGCTAAAGCAGCAAAGGAGATTTTATCAACCAGATGAAAAAAATTCTTCAATAAATTAAGGCTGAACTCCTCGACAATCAATCACAGTCATTAAAAAATCAGAGTCGAAAGATGAAAAAGATATCATCCTCAAGTTTCATCTATAATGACACTATAATGGCATCACCAAAGATGAAGCCATCCATGACAAAAGAAGCCAATTATTAATGGAAGGTCCAAACATTTGATGGCATCAAAGCATGTTTGGCTTCTATGATTGGGATTCTAGCTCCCTCGTGGTTAAAGGGGGAGAAATTATTAAGAAGAAAGAAATAAATATTCCAGCAAGGTTTTGTTCAGGTTTATCAGCAACAACCTAATACCATAAAAAATGAGTCAATACTTCGTCACTCCAAAGAAACATTGGTTGGGAGTACTATAGACCGCCGAAAGTTGAACCTTGGTGCAATCATTACCCCAGAGATCCTTACTAGGACGAAGCAAGTGCAAACCTCACTACCTTTCCCAGCATCATCATAGCCTTGTGTAAGCAAGCCAGAGTTCATAGCAATAAAAAGACTGGCGTGGAGGTTACTCCAACAGTATCCATAGATATCCAGAGAATTGAAGCTGAGTTCCAAAGGGACCAAGAGGATCGGGAAAGGAAGAAGCAGGTAGATAAAATACCGATAGTTGATGTTGAGGCTCTCGAGTTTGGCACTATAGAGTTGGCCATGGAGGCAGGTATAACTTCTTCCTTTCCCTTATTACCTTCCTCTACTACTCCAATCCCTATTGTTGAGGCACAGGCTGAGCCTCGGAAAAACGATGACCAACCCCTGATCACTAAAGCTATAATTTTTGGCATTGGATGGTTGGCCAAAACGTCCAATGTCCGTGCTACTTGGGTTGAGTGATCAGTGCCTAGTTGATTAAGGTAGCCATTGCCAAAGCATTAGGCCTATATATTGAGGCTACAACTAAGCAACGAGAGTTGATGGAGTAACATAAGCTAAGAATGGATAAACTCGAGGTGATGATTGAGGGCCAAGGTAAATAGTTGGCCAACCTGGATGACAGGGTAATTGTTGTGGAGAAAAAAGTTGGTGGCAATGAAAGCACGTCAACCATAAAAGTTGACATTGAGTATTTTAAGAAGGAGATGACACCCTTGAAGTCCACAGACTTGAGTTCTTTTTAGGATGGATTAGAGGACCCATCTAGAGTCAACATAAATATAACTCCCGATGATGTGATGAATGTGGATGTCTCAAGTGAAGACCATGAGGAAGTTAATATAGTAGGCACCCCGGAGATGGATGAAGAAGGCTTGGGAGTTGAGTCTATCCAGGATGAGCGTGAAGAGTTGGCATGGTTAGAAGACCAAAATATGGACACAGTGAAAAAGACATCTCTCCAAGACACGTCCATGATAGGCACTTTCGGTGTACATGAGCTCGAGCCCAAGAGGCCATTGATTGATCTAGAGGGTGCACAACAGGGTGAGAGCATTGATGCCCCCATGACCACTTCTTCAGCTCCACTGCCACCACCACAAAAGGACTGATCGTGTTCAGAGGGATTCTAATACTAATTCCTTCCTATTTATACTTTTCTTGATAATGTTCTTGCACATTGAGGGCAACATTTTCTTGTTAGGAGGGGATGAGCAATTGGGAATCTCCAATATCTCTTAATGATGATTGCTCATTATTTTTTTGATATTTCGGATGAGACAATATTTTAATTTAATTTTTGTTGATGAATTTTTGAGATAATTTTAATTTTTGATTTGTATATAATTTTAATTAGGGTTGTAATAGATTAGTATTTATTTTTATACATTAATTTTTTTAAAGTTGAATGGATGAATGATTGCAAATGATTTCCTTCTTTTGTGGCAAACCTCATGCATATGTGAAAAGTTGTTCAAATATGAATATCATGTCTCTAGTCCTTAACAATCCGAGTATCGATAATCTATATTTTTTATTCAGATGGTGCCATGGACAAGGAGCATGTACTAACTCACCAATTAGTTATTTTCTCG
Organism: Solanum aculeatissimum; assembly: GCA_038996855.1. Lineage (NCBI taxonomy): Eukaryota > Viridiplantae > Streptophyta > Magnoliopsida > Solanales > Solanaceae > Solanum > Solanum aculeatissimum. The sequence goes on along the minus strand of JBCEWC010000476.1, from coordinate 14,638 downwards.
ATAAATCAATCCATGAATGGATTTGTTACATCTTGAGTTGACTATGTGAGTGATTGAGCTTGGATATGCGATGATCGTGAGTTGTGAGTATGTTTCCATTGTTTGAATGGGAGTCCATTTTACCATTGTGAGATTAGGTACTTTGTTGAAAGACATATTTTGCAACATCTAGAACTTGCCTGATTTGTTTTGAATAGTGATTTGGTTGATTCTGGATTAAGAAAGGACCTTAGGCTTTCTTTGGTTCCCTTGGTCCACTTTGACCATACTTGACCTCCAATGACAATGAATTGATTTCTTCATGAAACTCCTTTAATCCTTGATCCTTTCTTTGGTCACCATGTAGCCTTGACTTTTATTTATGAAAGACAATTTCTTCTTATTTCCTACTAATCCCTCCTTGAGCTTAAAATGAGCAAAGTGATGGCTAATGGCCAAAGTTGGGGGTGATGGTAGAAAGAGGGGATGTCTCCCATAAAAGAGTTAAGTAAAGAAAAAGGAAAAAGAAAGAAATGTGAAGAGTCCTTGAAATGATGAAAATAAGGAAAATATTTGAAAATGCTAAAAATGATTAGCTGAAAAAGAATTGTTTGCAAAACAGGACCCTCCAAATTTTTTTGAAAAATAGTGTAAAAAGAGGAGTCTCCTAGGATGAAAATATCAAAAGCAAAAGAGGTGTCAATGGAAGAGAAAGAGGAATGAGGATAACAAGATCCTTGAGCATGAATAGAAAGTGTAGAGTTCAAGGAGGGATGAGACATTAATGTCCATGTGCTATCCTACCCAACCTTAACCCTACATTACAATCTGAGCAAAGTCCTTTGAGATCTTAGTCCGTAATGAAACCAAATAAACTCCGATTGAGAATAAGGGCAAGCCTATGAGTTAAAGCTTACATGTCATTTCTCAATTGGGAGAGTGAGAGTTTAAGATATCCTTTGAAAATGTTGTTCTAATCTTGTATGTATAGGACTTCTTTGGCGTGAGGGAAAATGGTGATGCTTGTAGGAAGTGATCATCAATTACATAAATAACTGTGAGCATAACCATATTTAGATTACTCCTTAGTCACCTCTCGAGGCTTCAAAATCACGTAAGTGGTTTGTAGAAGTTTGAGGGTGGATGACAAATGTGGAATTGTATGTGTTGCTCCTTGTGGCCCTGTGTGTAAGCTCTGCATTAGATTGATTTATGTTTGATTTGCTTGAGGGCAAGCAAAGGCTTAAGTTGGGGGTGTTGATAAGTCCATATCTCAGACTCATTTTAGGCTTAGAATGTGAAGAAATATTGTCCCTGGTGTGCTATTATGTTCCAAATACTATCTAATATGTCTATGATATTTTAGAAATGGAGATAAAAGTGCAAAAGTGGACAATACTTAACAAATCTTTGGAACGGAACAAAAGTGTGAAAAGGGCAGAAAAAGCGGCTTCGCCGACTCAATCGGTGCACTGCCGACCGCTCAGTGAGACCACCTTATATTTTAGCAATCAAGTCTCAAGTTCATGCCAAAAAGGCAATCAGAATCGACATTTCCAAATATATTTGACTCATAACCGAATGGCCCTGGAGATCACCTATTATTGCAGAACTTAGCACCCTAAACTCATGACAAAAGGGCGATGTAGAAAGAACTTCGGTGAACTGCCGAACATGATCGGTGGAGTAATAGACCACCACCTAATCTTGTAGAGACTCAAGCCTTCAAGGAGATGCATAGGAAAGCGGTCAAGTGCACACTCGACATATCACTGACATGCTCGATGATGGCCGACCTTGACTTCCAAGCGGCAATTTGGTGCACAAACTTTCATGATTTTGCATGGACTATTTAAGCATTTTTGAAAGGACATTGTACATATCATTCACTTTAAGAATTACAGATAGAGAGAGTGTGAGATTAGGGTACTTAGAGCATTCAACTTAGAACATTCTTTCTCAATAGTACAAGAAAGAGGGTTTCAAGCTTGTGGAGGCACAAAAATTGTAGAGATTAACGGGTTGAAATCAACTTTTCTCTTATAATCCTTGTTACCCATGTACTCAGGCGCTAAAATTGGTATTGAATCTTTATTTTCAAGTATGACTGGCTAAAACCCCCATGTTGGGGATGTGTAAATGATATGAGTTTTTGATTTCTATGTTGGGTCTTTGATATTTTGACTATATTATTGTTAATATGAGTGAATTTATATCCATTTCTAAGTTTCATCTATAATCCTAAGGTTGCAAACTTGGTGTTTACTTCAGATCTATAATTATTGCTTTAATTTGAGTAGTTAGAGTGTGGAATGGATGTATTAGCTGGAAATCTTTTAGGGGTTCAGTTGAATGCCATACCTATGTGTTTGATGGATAAGGTATTAGGTGTTTTGTTGTGATTTCTCAGGTCAGGAATGTTCTCGAGTGATCTACATATAGTATCGCAATTAAATCATGTGAAACACCTTCACGTCATAATTGAACTTAGGTTACTAGCATCTTAGCCTATTCATCTTATCTTTAGCTCAATTAGCCAAATATTTAGGCCAGACTTAGTAGATATAATCCCATATTTGCACATCCCTAACACCTCTGTACATCTGTTGCTTAGTTTTCTAATTTAGTTATTGTTTGTTGAATCTCACTTTTAATTAATGTGGCCCCCAATTTGAACCTACAATTGCTTAATTTAATTTCTTACTTTTCCTCTCAAACCACTATTCCCCGTGGGATTCAACCCGACTCTATTTTTGGGTAATATACTGATGACGACCGTCCTTGCTTCCTTTGAATGGTAGGATTGAGTGACATCAAGCTACCTTACCAATATGCCTTAGGATCTTATATGGGCCCATGTGTTGGGGACTAAGATTCCATTTTTTGCTAAAATGTATTACACCCATTATAGGTGAAATCTTCAAGTAGATCCAATCATCAACATCAAATTCAGCAAGTTCCCTTCTTCTTACATCTGAATAGGACTTTTGATGACTTTGGACCGCCTCCAACCTTTTTCTTATAAGCCTTACCTTCTCCATATTGCCAATCACCAATTGGAGACTTTCAAGGATGCTTCACCTACTTCAAACTATCTCACTAGAGACCTACATCTTCTACTATAAAAAGATTCAAAAGGGGGCTATTTGAATACTAGCTTGGTAACTATTATTGTATGCAAACTCAATCAACAGTCAGTGATTATCCCAATTACCCTTGAAATCAATTACACACTCTCTCAACATGTCTTTCAAAGTTTAAATTATTCTTTTGGCTTGCCCATCAGTTTGAGGGTGAAAAGCGGTGCTTATCTGAATCTTGGTACTAAGAACTCTTTGAAAGGACTTGCAAAAATCTGAAGTGAATTGGCTACCACGATCCAAAAAATAGACAAGGGCACATCATGAAGTCTTATTACTTCTTGATATACATCTTTGCATAATCTCCGACATCATAAGAAGTCCTAACTAGTAGAAAATAGGCTGAGTTTTTCACCCTATCAACTACAACTCAAATTGAGTCATGTTGTTTACGAGTACGAAGCAAACCCACTATCAAGTCCATATTCACATCCTCCCACTTCCAAGTAGGAATATCAATGTATTGGGCTAAACCTCTCAATCTTTGACGTTGAACTTTCACTTGTCGGCAATTCAAACAATCCACCACAAACCTTACTATGTCTTTCTTCATGCCATCCCACCAATACACTTCCCTTAAGTCTCTATATATCTTGGTTGATTCTAGATGGATGGATTATCGATAATTATGAGCTTCACTGAATATCATCTACCTTAGTTCATCAACATTTGGAACACATAATTAACCTTGGTAATGAAGTACCCCATTTCCCTATAAGGAGAAAACCTCAATCTTATTATCAACCACCAACTTCTTCAACTCGACTAAGGTTGTATCCATGTCTTGCTTTTCTTTTACCTCTACTACCAATGATGACTCTGAGCCATTATTAATAATAATAATACCCTTGATTAAACTAATCAACCTTATGCCCAAATAGGTCAATCGGTGCACATCTTGAACCAACTCTTCATTGTCATCCTCAAGATGAGCAATACTACCCATAAACATCTGACTAAGAGCATCAACAACAATATTAGCTTTGATCAAGTGGTACAACACACTCATGTCATATTCCTTTAGTAGTTCAAACCACCTCCTTTGCCTAAGGTTCAAGTCTCTTTAGTTAAATACATATTGTAAGCTTTTGTGATTAGTGATATATCAATATGGACCTTACAAAGACAGCGACACTAAATATTTTATGCAAATACAACTACCACCAATTCAAGATCATGGATTGGATAATTATATTTATGCATCTTTAGTTGCCTTGAAGCAAATGTCATAACCTTACCATGTTGCATCAAAACACAACACAAACTAACGTGTGAGGCATCACAGTAAACCACAAACTCATTTGAACCTTCTAGTAATGTCAAAATAGAGGTTGATGTAAGAGGATTCTTCAAAGTTTGAAAGATTCTCTCATATTCATCCGATCAATGAAACTTCACCTTGATTTAGGTCAACTTGATCAAAGGCAAGTCAATCAATGAAAATTCCTCTACAAACCTTCTATAATATCTGGCCAATCTCAAAAAGCTTTGAATATCTGAAGGAGACAATGACCTAGGCTAATTCTTCATTGCCTCCATTTTCTTTAAATCATCCATTATACCATCATCGAAAACAATGTATCCACGAAACACTACGACCTCAACCAAAATTCATATTTACTAAATTTGAAAAATAATTGTTTATCTCTTATGATTTGCAAGACAATTCTCAAGTGACACATATGTTCTTTTTTACTTCAGGAATAAACTAATATGTCATCAATAAACACCACCACAAACATGTCTATGTATGGTTTGAAATCTCAATTTATCAATTCCATGAATATAGCGGGAGCATTAGTCAACCCAAATAATATAACCAAAAACTCAAAATGACCACACCTTGTTCGAAATGCCATATTGATAATATCATACTCTCTTACCCTTAGTTAGTGATAAATAGATAGGAGATTAAGTTTACAGAAGTAGCATGCATCTTGGAGTTGATCAAATAAATCGTCTATCCTCGAAAATATCTATTCTTTATGGCGACCTTATACAATTGCCAATAGTTTATGCACATCCTACTTTCTAATCAACAATATGGGAGCACCCATGGTGACGTGCTTGGCATTATGATACCCTTATTCAACCAATCTTTCAATTGTTCCTTCAACTTCTTAAGTTTTGTGGGGGCCATTCAGTAAGGAGGAATAGAGAATCATTTTGCTTTCTTTTCCTTTGGATACTAAGATGTTTCAGTTCACCAAGTTATCTCTTTCCTACCCATATATTTAAAAATAGTTTAAAAGGTTACCTTATTTGGGAATATCTGGATCTATATCATCAACAAGGCTAACCTTGGTATAGAAGTTATGCATGAACGAAATGCGGGAAGGAGATCTATATCAAAATTGATTTCCCTTGTATGGGAGATAATGGGAAAATTATTAGGAAATACATTGGGAAATTCATTTACAATTAGAACCAACTCAAGAGTAGGAGCTTTGAAATTTGTATCCCTAACCTGCACTAAATGATAGATACACCCATTAGAAATCAGTTTTCAAGATTTTAAGCAAGAGATGAATTCCTTGAGATTTTCACCTTCTATTTGCTTAGAATATGCCATGAACATAGAAATGTCAATTTTATTAACAATTATGATCATCCTACATTCTTTCACCACAAGGTATGACACCCTTGAGATAAACTCACTCATGACACAGGAGTCAACTTCTAAAAAGGAGCATACTTGGACAACTTTGTGAATTTGAGGGAATAGACCCTCACACTCATGCATCCTCTTTGTTTGAGGTCGATAAATTCCATAATCTTTTCCTCTCCTTATTCAAGTGGGAAGAAGCGATCAAGAAAGGCATCCTTAAAATCTCCCAACCTATGGGACCCTCTTCAACCCACTCACCCTTCTATTAGTTGTACCACTCTTATGTAATGCTCTTGAGTTAGTAGGCTACCAACTTTACTTCCTTTTCCGATGAAACCCCCATATTAATAACCACTTTGTACACTTTATCAACAAAATCTTGTAGATCCTTATCCACCTTTGATCCATGGAACTCGAGAGGGTTCATCTTCATAAAATCTCACACCTTAGAAGTTGGTGTAGATATATTTGGAGGAACTGCCATACCTTGGTTCACTTTGTTAGCCATAGCTTGAGCTAACATAAAGTTGGCAGTCCAGAACTCTGGGTTAGTGACTTTCTCGAAAAAGGGTCATTAGGGGCTTAAGGGATCAGAAGAGGTTGGTCCTCATTGGCATTTTCACTCTTTTTGAATGGTGCTTTTCATGAAGGCATTTTTTTAAAATCACAAAAAGTAAGAGTTAGAGAGAAAGAGTCTTAGACTACACCCTATGACATGACATAAATCATGAAAAAAGTGAAGATTTCCTTAAATATCCTAAGCCTCCTACTCATAGATATGGAACGCTTCACATCGATAACTAAGACTCTACTTGACAGGGCATGTCGGACTCCCTAGGACACTTTAAAATTTATTGCTATGATACCATATTTGTCACAACTCAAGCTAGGCCCTTGGTGTGGCATAGCGATTAAAACCCTAAAGGAACCCATCAGAGCCATCTTAGTATATCAACAAACATATGTAAGCTAGTTTAATTATCATCAAAATCTATACGAGAATGGGGAATAAGCCTCATCTCAACAATCATATGAGAAAAAGAACACGCTTTATAAAAAAAAAGACAACACAGACTCAATATACAAATCCAACATGCCTCTACAAAGTTTACCATAGGCGAAGGCTAAGATATGTCCCTAGCTCACCCTCAAGGAAAAGTAACACAAGGAGTAGTCTCATATTTCCCAAAGGATAAGGCAACAATGGTAGAGTAATGCAAGGCTTGCCCTTGAAGCATGAGGACTCAACACAAGTCTTTAAGCAAGTGCAAGAATCTAGCCATAAAAGTGAGGTAAGTCTTCCATCCTTACATTGAATGTAATATATGCAAAGAAGTATATGTTTTTAATGACCTTTTAGGTCATTTATGTATTTCTGCGGTTAATATGGTGATTTGAGCTTATGTATAGTAATGTCAGACCTTTTGTGATTTTTTGGAACTGTTGGGATGGTTATGGGTTGAATTGGTTATGAAATTATGTAAAATTATGAGTTAACCGAGAAGTTATACTTATAAAATAAGTTTTTGGATAAAGTCCTAGTAAACAACCTTGGAGTAGAATTTTGACGATTCCATTAGTTCTAGAATGGTCGAATTAGACTAGGAGCATGTCCGGTGCAGTTATATCATGGTTTGCCAATTTAGCTATCGGAACTGGTTAATAGTTGACTTAGTTAATGCACTCTAGAATCATGCCCCATATGAGAATTTTGATAGTGCGGTTAGCTCCATAATATTGATCTTTCTCTAAGAAGACCCTTCATTTGACATCAGGGACGTCTGGATGTGATTTGACCCCAGGAGCATTTTGTTAAAAGTTGCATATAAAGAAGTGGGACCCTCACTTTATCATGGGAAGCTTCATTGGAAATTGTTAACACACCGTTTGGTCCATAAGGTCAAAATTCATATGATTACATAGTTTATTTGTGAAAATCAGAGCCTAAATGAGCCTGAAGTAACAAAAAAGAAACTAAAGGTTACTAAAATGAAAGAGGCAACGTGGCATGTTCAGAGGCTGCCACATGGTGTGATCTAACTTTACCATATGGTAGTGACGTAGCCAGAGGTGGCAACTATATATATAAGCTTGTTACCAGAGAACTGTATACATAATTCCTCTCAACTTCGCACCGCGATTCCCAACTCATATTTCATTCAATTTGAGTGATTCAAAAGGCTATGCTGTATGGATTTTCGTGGGAAACACCTTGGTAGTGTTGAAATTCAATTTTGATATGTATTTTGAGGTAAAATCTCTATTTCTTTGGTTGTATATAAAAAATGAGTGAAAACTTTATATTGCGATATCTCGGTCATTTCTCTATGGAATTAAGTGAAATTTTATCTAAATTATTCTACTGTATGAGAGGAACATTATGGAGTTCTTGGATCTTGTTAATTTGGCTTTATTTTTGTGGAGTTTGACCAAGAAGTTATGTAAGAAATATTTTTTGATAAAAAATACAACTTTGTTTTTGAGCAGTTTCTCTGTCTTCTGGGATCTGTTGTAGGCTCAATTTATGACTATGGACTCAGGATGATTTAGGGATTATTTTATGGGAGTTGGTTTTTTTTTTGGCATGGGTTTTATTTTCCCCCATTTTAATTGTAATTGATGTAATTCCACCCGTTTTACAGTCAAATCAACCATAATGACCTTGTGACTTATATTTTGGTAGCTAAGCAATGTAGAGATGGCAAGGAAGGGAAAAACTTAGGTGGACTGATCAGGAGCGCGAGGGACCACCTTCTAGGTAGGCTAGGCTTCTCTAAACCTAAGACTGAGTTGAAATATATGTGTATTTGAGTTAGAATGCGTAGAAATGTACTGTTTATGGGTTAAATGGTGGAATATGTGTTGTATATGGTTGGTTGTTCTCTTTATGTGTATATATATGATGATATAGGATGATGGTTGTTGTATTGAGGATTGTGTTAGTTGTAGTTGTTGTATTGTTGAGTTATAGAATTGTAGACTATGTGAGGGCTTGATAAGGACTGAATTGGGCTGAGAATATGTGACAGGTATGTACTTTGAGTTTGTTTCTTGCTTGTATGTGTGTCTTGATTGAGACTACTGAGATATACTAACTTGTGGGGATGACAAGTGATTACATGCTATCTTATACTCTTGTTCTAGTATCTTCTGATTCGTGGAGCTCGGGTTAGTTGGGATATCTATAATACGACGGTGGTTATCTATATTTGTTCTAAGTACTTGTGGCTACCTAGATTGTGGTATATCCACCTGGTCAATGTAATTCTATGTGGATTGTGACTTATATGCTTATATACAGTTGTTATCCTTTGCACACTTGTTCCACCTATTGAAACTGGGGCAACTATACTATATTCTGGAAAATATTAGGATTGTGCTTTGGGTTGGGCCTTGTGACTCTTGATATGACATATGTTACTACTGGATCTCTAATAGGCTAGAAATAAGAAAATTACCATGGTAAGGAGATGTATGCTATATCCTACGAGATTTACTAGGTTATTCGTGCTAAAGATATACTGACTATAAGGGGGTGCAAATTATATGCCATACAGTGGCTTGATTCTGGTATAGCTATGATTCTACTAGGTTGGATTGTGTGGGATACTTGTGACATAATTGCGATTACCTATGTTCACTCTATGACTTGGTTCTAGTGCAAATACTTACGATAGAGCTATAGTTGCCCATGCTTTACTCCCACTACCTATTGTTGGTTGGATGGTGGCATTTTTGGCCTTGTTAGGCCTGATTTCACATTGATTGGTGACACAAATACTCTTTATTGTTGTTAGTTGCTATGTACTGGTTTTCTTCGTACCTGAGGATAGGGTTATTTGTCGTTATCTAAGGGAGGTGATAGTTATGCATTGTTGGATGGGTATGATTCATATCATGAGGGATGGTATGACTTTGGAGATTTGGATTTAGATAAACTAGGGAGGGGCTAACTTTTCCTATGCTTCGAGACCTAGAAAATGTACCCTATGGTCTGTAGTATCTGGCAGCCACGTCCAAGTGTCCGAGACGTAGGTGACACTCCCCACAGTCTATAGTCTATAGTGTCCACGTTTGAGTGTTTGAGACCCAGGTGCTAATTCTAAAGTGGTCTAAGCACCTGTTGATATTTTTGGTATGGGAACTTGTTGACTATAGTTTAGGGCTAGGAACCCATTGATTGATCTTTCGAGTCTGGGAACCTATTAGTTATATTAGGGAGATTTTTTCTCTCACGGCGGATTCATCCCACTATTATGATACTTTGGGTCTGAGACCCAATTGAGACACGATATTTTGGGTCGAGGGCCAGTTGATATGAGATGCTTTGGGTCGGGGACCCGGTCAATTACCTGTGGATCCACACACCTATTCACACCCTGATTGTGCATGGGTGTACCCTTTGGGATATAGGGGCCCAAGGGGTATTTAGGGTTAGATATTAGGGCCTTACACCCACATATAGCTTGACCCTAGGCTATATGATATTGAGAGTTAGCTTCCATGGTGATTTTGGCAGTAAAATTATGTGTGGGTGTACCTTTTGGGCTTACGGGAGCCCGGGTGGTATACTTGCATAGATATTAGGGTCTTACACTCACGTACAACACTATGTTTTGTCTGGTGAATGGTATGGGACAACTCAGTTTTCATCAGTTAGTATCATTGTACACCACTTGGGTTGGTTCAGTTGGGATTCAGTGATTCTCTACACATGCCTACTCGTTGGTCTGAGTTTCAATTTACTAGATTTTCAGTAGTTCTTTATATTTGAGCCTTCTATATTTACAGTATTTCACTCAATCGGTCGATGATGCCTACTGGATGCCTATTACCTATACTCATCCCTATATTTTTGCATCTTTCCATGGCACAAGTCTAGGTACTAGCCACAATTACTGAGTTGGGAGTTCGTTAGAGTTTCAGGATATATTGGTGAGCATCAATAGCTCTAGAAACTCGACAGTCTCCTTCATTTTTGATAGTCATCTTTTATATCAAGACATTGGACTTATACAGTGTAGTAGCTTGTATATGTAGGAGCATTCCTAGTTATGTATCTTATTATATATATATATATATATATATGAGCGTGTGCGTATGTCTATCGTAGCTCTGTACAGTTTACTTCTAGGTTTTGGGTAGAGTGTATTGGTTTATTCAAGCATATCTAGTATTGTTGTGGTTAGTGATTCATGATAGGTACCCTGGGGTTGGGAATTGGCTTGCCTATAAGTGGGATCTCACAGGGGCCATCATGATCGGGACTGAGTCATGACAAGGTGGTATTAGAGCTTAAGGTTCACTAGTCTCATTTGTACAAAGCTACCATCTAGTAGAGTGCTGTGGATGGGTGTGGAGATGTCCGTGACTTATATCCAGGAGGCTACAAAATGTGTTATTGATTCTGGTCATGTGATATTATCAATAGTCCATCGATCTCCCAAAATCTAATTTGATTCATCCTTTCGCATGTATGTTCTGTAGAGGTTACACTCCGAGTTAGGGTAGGTATGCATCGTTAGCCCTAGATAGGGAGTAGTCTCTAGATCCCATCGAGTAGAGATAGGATGCCCTAGTTTCTCCACAGTGGAGACACTAGTCCCTCCAGCCTCCTTTGGGGTCACTGTTGGACTCCGACGTTAACGCTCAACACACACCTCTACTTGGAGGTTGAAGTGATCGTAATCAAGTATTTAACCTAACAGCGGTTAAGATCATTCCCACGAGGAATATGCTCCGGATTAGCACACTTTGTAAAGTGAATCGATATACCTTACTATCTCCCAGAAAATAAAAAAATAAATACAAGAAGGGGGGTTTTGTAAGTAAAAGTAAATTCTACACTAAAATTGCACGTGTTTGTAATCAATAGAAAAATGAACTAGGGCTATGTGTTCTCCATGACTCCCTAACTAAGTGTTCTTGGATACTTGCGACTCTTTTCTGGAGTGTAGGACCATGATAGTAAGTTATGTTCTCCTAAACCCTTAATCCGGCATATAGGTGAATTTCATCACATTACTTGATTGGTCTCAGTGATGTTGCTTTACTAACCCTTACTTTATCTCAGAATAATCTTACTACATCTAGTTAGATTGATTAGTTGAGAGAAATCGATCAACTTCTGTTAATTAACTCTTTTCCTATTTGTCACCTCCAAGATTAGGCAAGTGATACTAAGCGAGTTCTAACATTGGCCATCCATTAAAAAATAGTTAAAGTAAAGGGATTAATTAATGCATCCTAACACCATCCAAGAAATTGCAAAGTATCCAATTTTATCTTTGTTAGTTCGTCATGGTTCTCACAACCCTAGTTGTGGATTTAGCCACTCATGCTTGCAGTATCTTCAAAAATTATGCAAGAAGAATACATAATTAAATTACTTACCCATAAGAAATAGATGAACACATATCCAAATTCTCATTGTAATTGCAAACTTGAATCAATAAAATCACAAAACAATGTTCACAAAACTCTCTATGTCGTATATGTTGTTTCTAATACCGTATCATCCATAAAAAAACCTAAAAACCTATTTATAGTACTTAAAATATAAAGCTAAAATGAAATAGGATAATTGTGTCGACATCAATTACGAGCATCTTTTACGGCTTGTGTGGCAGTTCACAACTCGTGGAACGGGGTCTCGTGGAATGTAGTTGCATCCTACTGGCACCTTTCATGAAACCAGTCCATGGGTCGTTTAGGATTCTACGACCCATGAAGGGTTTCGGCTGAGCCACTTTCAGCAACTTACTAAACTCTGATCTTCACTTCACGATAACACTTTACGACTCATATTATGATCTACGACTTGTGGTCCTCTCTCGTAGAGTGTGACTTACTTTTTACCTTTTTGTTGGAACATCAAACGAAACCTCCTTTACAACTCGTAGAATGCCCCATGACCCGTAAAGGGTCTCGTAAACTGCAAAAAACTTAGCAAATCTGCATTTCAAGCCCAAAATCAAGCGAACACTAAAATCCTGCAAAAACAAACATCAACAAATATCAAATCTACTAACATCGCTTTGAGAATGCACAAAATCCCAAGTTTTAAACATTAAAAGTGTTGTATTTTTGTAGCATATAAACACCATCAACTTAAAATTGTTGCTTGTCCTCAAGCGATGGACTCAATCTACTTAAGCAGCACAGAGACACATAGACATCAACCCAATGACATAGACTACATAAAATCTCATCAGATACTCAAGTCTCCTCAAAACACATATCAGATAGTTATCTAGTAAACCAATGCAGACTATAATATCTAATAGTGTAACTATGACAAGCTATGCAACAACAAATAAGCAACATATCACTGATTTAGTCAAGTATCAACAATGCAATGCAAGTGCTCTCATAGAAAGAAGTTCCATCATACACTCTGATGATATTTTCAATTCAAGTTCATTGGGACTATATCAAAACACTCACCCTTAGAAAAGATATTTAAATACTGTGCCCAATACCATATGCTTACCCCTATACTCTAGATCGTGCCTTGTTGACTAGTCAGACTAGGATCACATTAGGAATTTCTAAGCTTGTAATGTAGGCTCAGGGGGCTTTGGAGTGATTATATGGAAACATAGTGACTGAGGCCCTCCTTGATACTGCATTATTCACCACTTTTGCCCTTCCAACCTATCATTTTTATTTTCTTCTCCCTTTTTACTAATTTTCGACTGCTTAAGGGTGCTTTTGTTTTTCTTTTTTAGCACTTTGCCCTTATTCATTCACATTGTTTTGTACTTTGGCAAATTTTATCATTTTTCTTGCACCCTTTTTATTCTTTTTCCCCCTTATCTATATCACTAAGCTTTTTTCTCACTTTTCTTGATTTCTCCTTATACCAACCACCCTCAACTTAGGCTTTTGGCCTAAGATAAGGTGCACAATATCCATCCTCCAAACCAAGACCACGTTTTGGGTAGCCACCGTTAGCCTAAGTTGAGGTGCACAATGTTCAAGGAAAGATCAGGGCCAAGTTTGGGATCATCATTCATTAAAGTTCAGGCTTATTAGGTATTTACAAAGAATAGGGTCAATTTTAGGCTCAAAAATAGGGATCAAGGGATAATTAACATATTTCGTTAATTATATTCAGGCTAAATGGGCTAAATCAGAACAATGACCTAAGATCCTTTCCTAACCAACTAACCTAGAGTCTAAACCTGAGTAATAGGGAAAGTTCTAAATTAAAGCACAGTAAAGAATCATGAAATTTAAGCTCACTCACTCATGGTACTATAGGGCTGGGCATAATTTGGTTCAAATCGAAAAAACCAACCGAACTAATTTTTTTTAAATTTCAGTTTCGGTTTTTTGGATCGATTTCGGTTTAAATATTTTAAAATCTATTAATTCGATTTGGTTTTTGGTTTTTAAGAATTTTAATTTGGTTAAACCGAACAACCGAAATTTGATTAGTATAAAATTAATATTTTATTTATATATATATTAATTATATATTTATATTCTCACCCACTTGGCCACTTGGCCACTTGGCCACTCACTCAAATCTCAATCAGAGAAATTAAAATACTCAAATCTCAAAGAGTATCACATATTCACATTATTCACATTCAAACCTAACCTAGTTCACTAAGTTCAGCCGTTCTCGCCTCGCCGTCGCCGTTCTCGCCTCGCCGTCGCCGTTCTCACGTTATTTACTCTTTAGTTTCAGGGTTCTTCTTCTTCAGTCGAAGAATTCACTGCTGTCGTGCCGCGCTGATATATACGACTGCCGACCACGAGTCGTCGATAGACAAGAGACGACAGTTCACGGCGAGTCTGCGTCTCTGCGACAGTTCGCTCTCTTTCGAGGCTCCGACTCTCTGATAGTTCGCTCTCCCATCTCGACAATCGTCGACTCGTCAAGTGATTAAAGATTTAAAGG
>JBCEWC010000475.1:0-56294 GCA_038996855.1 Solanum aculeatissimum | reverse complement strand
AGATAAATTATATATAATCTTGTGCTACAATCATACCGATGGCTTGTCCAATTTCCATCTTAGATTGTGAACAAAAATTTTATACTTATAAGAACCGACGATTTAATCCTCTGTGTATAAGCTAAAACTCTATTCACTAAATCATCTACTATATAAGTAAATGGACACATAAACGATTATATGATCTATTAAAATTTTTATTAAAAATTGAATAAACAATTGTTCTATAATAAATACTATGTCTAAACTCATGGTTAATAGTATATGTTCCATGCTTAATAGTATATATCCCAACAATCAACATCATTCCACCTCGACATTTTAATTATTCAATATCAACTCATGATTTGCGTATTACCAACTCTAATGGTCCAGCTATCAGTGGAAGGCTGGAAGACTTTTCTCTTGATAAGGTCTACAACAACAATATATTCAGTGAAATTTCATAAATGAGATATTAAAAAAGTTTAATGTACACAAATCATATTACTATCTCGTAAAGATAGAAAGATTATTTTCGAAAAATCCCCAATTCACATAAAACTATTCTAGACATAAGAAAAAAAATATAGCACATCACAAAAAAACAGAGTAAAGTCTACCAAGAAGCATAACAACAATAAAATAATTCAATAATTGAAACACAAAATAACCTATTAGGATAGATCATTAAAAACAATGATAGATACTGATGGACATCAAAACAACTATAGTGATATAACTAGTACACGGGCAAATACCAACCACCCTAAGTAAGATAATCCTACATTATCTACTAATCTTCTACCCTAATATGTGTCCTTCTCACCTTCCTATCTAAGGTTATGACCTGGATAATTTGAAGTTGCATCATATCCTGTCTTATCACTTCTCCTCAATACTTTTTCAGTCTACCCCTACCTCTTCGCGTACTCCCTATAACCAACCTGACGTACCTCCTCGCTAGTACATTTGATCAACACATCTTCTCTTCACATGTTCAAACTATCTCAATCTCACTTCTCTCATCTTATTCCACTAATGGATTCACTCCCACTTTATTTTGAATATCCTCATTTCTAATTCTATTGCTCCTCATATGGCCACACATCCACTTCAACATCCTCATCTTGGCAGCATGCATATGTTGAACATAAGAGTTTTTGTCTAGCGAATACTCTACTTCATACAACAATATCAGTCAAATCACCACTCTATAGAACTTTCTTTTGAGCTTCAGTGATATCTTTTTATCTCATAAGACTTTAGAGACAAGCCTCCATTTCATCCATATCGCTCTAATACAATATGTGATATCCTTATCGATATCCCTACTTTCCTGGATTATAGACTCAAGCTACTTGAATCTGTCTCTTAATAAGTTGTACTATTTCTTTTTGGTTTATGAAATTTAATTTTGTAATTTATTACAAATATTATTTTAGTGGCCGAATTGATCTTTTTCATAAGAAAATAATGCATGAACTCAAATATCAATATTTTTTTATAAGTATAGTTTTCCTATTTAAATTGTAAATGGATATAAATGTTCATTTCCTAATCTGTCGTTCCCTTCCTTGTTCCCATTTTAATGAGTTCTTTTTTTAAAAAAACCCAAACATCTCTGCTGCAAAAGAAAGTGAGAGACTTCGGGGAAATATTACTAGTTCAGTTGGTTGACTATCTGAACTCATACCTTGTTGGTGAGGGTTCGATTCCCCGCATTGTAATCCTCCTTCCTATTTCCCCTTTCCCTACCCCCAATTAAAAAAAAAAAAGAGGAGAGAGACTTCGGTACAAATAATATATTGAATGTCTCAGCAATTTTGAGAAAAATGGATCCAAAAGAAAAAAAATTTAAATGAAATTTTACATTACACTATATATTAAGAAGTTTTTCAAACAGCTAAAACTCCTTTGTGTTGCTCAATTATAAGGCGAATGTCGCAATTCATAGAGTGGTGTTTGGGGTAAATTTCTTTTCTCCTTAATCCGCTGACATTTAAAACTCATTATCTAATTAATTAATTAGTACGGTTTTATGTGTAAGATTTGTGTTTCATAACACACAGCGAGCAAAAGATGAAAATAAGTTTAAAGATGTTTTTTGAGTCATGTTTAAAATTCCTCGGTATTACGAAGATTGGATGTATTTGTTTATATTCAATTTTGGTTTAATTTTTTTTTAAAATTTCATACTTTTTGTGTTGTTATTTTTTTAAATAGTTAAAATATATTTTTGACAATTTTAAATTAATTTTTTAATAATTATTCTTATTTTTTAAATATTAAGATTTTATTTAATTTAATTTTAAATTTTAGTGCAATATAATAATTTATTTTTTCTTGTCCAAATAAAATTATACACAAATATATAATTGACTCACAATTTAAGCCCATACTTTTAGATCCATTAAATTTTAAAGTTTATATAATCTCTGTAGTGTTATCATAATTTAATAGTATAGACATTGTCCTTTCCCTTTCTAAACAACAACAGCCGTCACCACCGACCTCCCTTTTTCTCCGTCCGGCTCCCCTTTAGCCGAAAAACAGGAAATAGCCATGAAACCCCTTTCTCTCTCTAGCTGTCGCTCCACCTTCTCCGCCATTCATCCTTTTCCACTGCCACTCTACGTCGCCAGTAACCCCCAAATCTCCTTCACTTTCCCACCACTGGACGATCCCCGTCCAACCACCATATGACCCTCAACATCTGCGAACAACACCAGCCACCATTAACGACTCTTTTCAGCCCCAAATTCCATCGGAAAAATGCCTAAAATGGCCCCAAAATCATCACTCAAAATTGCCATGAAAGTAGCCCAGAAACCCACCAGCAAAACTCACTCACACAAAATCACCACTACACCACTGCCATACCACTCTAAACGCCATCTCAACCAGCTGTGAACCACCAGCGAACCATTCCAAAAACTCCATTCTTCATCCTTTCTAACGAGTTCAAGCATCAACTAGCCAAACGAATTCATCTTTCCTATTTTTTCCATCGTTTTTAGTGAGTTCGTCACCACCCGAAGCCGCTACGAGCTCCAACTTCAAGCAAAATCAGCTCATCCCGCTGTGAGGCCATTTCTGGCAAGCTCCAATTTCAGTCGGCTCTCCTTCGCTTCCAGATCTGGTCAGAAAATAACACCTCAGTTGCTCACATTTCATCTACATTTTGTTCTTGATGTAGTAATCGTTTCACCCTTTTAACTATTATTACTGCTTTATTTTTTACTTTAAATTTAGTTTATATTGTTTTTGTTTGTTTATTCCAATTGCTACGTTGTTCAATGTTCACATGTGTTTCATTTCTTTACTTTTTCTATTTTATAATTGCATATGCTAGCCTAGTTTTATATTTTTGAGAATAGCTTATTTTAAAATTTCTTTTTTTAGATGCATATTTTTAAGTTGTTATTATTATTATTACTCTATGATTGATTGATTTTGTTGTGAATAGCATTACTGGTTGATTTTATGTTTTGGTTGGTATCCAGATAATTCATTCTAGTGACACTGTTTCGTTAGATACTGATTGTTAAAAATTTGTGTTATTTGAAGGAGATATTTTTTTTAAAATATTTTAAATGATTCGTATTTATATTATTTATTAAAATTGGTCAATAAAAAATTTATCCGTCGAATTTCGAGGCCTTTCCATTTAAATAAGATAGAAAAAATTAGTTTATATTCATATTTATAACATGTTGAAATTCAAAAATATTAGTTTAAGTTATATACATTGTTTGTTAAAACTGGCCAATGACAAAACTTCTCCGTCGATTTTTGAGGTCTCCCTATTTAGAAAAGACAGAAAAAATTAGTTTACATTAATTCATTCTTTATTTATTCATTCTTGTGTATATTATTGACGTTAGACAAATACTAAGTCATTTCTCATATTATTATTTATTTTATTATTTATATATATTTCATTATTATTGTATTTGTGTTATATTGTATATCTCCTCCTCAATTGATAAAATGAGTTCAGTCGGGCCCCACAGTTGTGGATTTTGAAGGATGTTAATACATTCCCCTTTGGAATAACTTGAACTTTTACTTAGATCTAATTGGTTCATAAACCTTTAGTAAATAATTAATTGGTTTCTTATTATCCTTAAAATTAGGTGGCAATTCTAACTTCAAATTAAATTATTTTTTTCTTAAATTCTTTAAACTCTTTATTTTTTACGAGTTTCCATGACATTATGCATTCGGGATGTCAACAGAATGAGGACTTTGATGGAAATTTTCAAGGTTCTAACCATTATGAATTTTTTTTTTCAAATTGAGGAGATTTTACTTTTATTATATCATAGGTTTTATCTTATATATTGTGTTGATTATTTGTATATTCTATTTATTTATTTATTCATTATTTGTATATTATCATTTGTATTCATGACATAATTTTTGTCAAATGATAAATAGTTTGCATTAGGAATAAGCGTGGTTATGTGGTTATCCGCGACTGTCCTTTCAGAAAAACCCTTTATAGTTTTTGAAAGTAGTAAGAGGGTAGTTGGTTCGTGGTCGTCCAACGTCATTTATCATTTTCATCCTATAATTTTGTCCAACTCGGGGAACAATTCTTTTGAAATCAACTCTTAGTAAATCTAGGTTAGAGCAAAACAAAATCCCTTATTTAGGTGCATTTGCCTAGGTTGACCCGCTATTTAGGATGTATTGGGCCCATTAGAACACTGTTTTGCATCTAATTGAAGTATATGTACGTCATGTTGTATGTACTATTACCCTTTGGGTTCGGAATTTTTATTATTGTAGTTTAGTTTATTTTATTGTAAATAAATAGTTTAGAGTTGTTCTCTTGCGTGAGACCTTTTATTTATTTATTTATTTGTATATTCTTTTCTCTCATTTTGTATCCTCAATCATTTTATTCATATAATTTGTATAATATATTTTTGGGGCAATAGGACGTACACACGACATACATATTCTTCAATAGTTAGGTTTATTATGATGCATTATACATTATTTGTTTGTGTAAATATTATACAATTTGTCTCATTCATGTTTATTTGATTTTGCGTAAATATATATATTTTGTTTGGAATGAGATTTTGCCTGTTATAATCGTTTGAACTATGATTGACCTGATTCCCATTTCAACAGGATACGTAATGCTAAAATGGCTCGGTCATATTCCCCGTAAGTTTTTCGTTTTATTACTATAGAAACGGGAACAATTTTTTTAGGTTTAAAAAAAAATTGAACACAAGATTTTGTTGAGGTTGAAATTGGGACAAAATTTTTGAGGACTTATTTTTAGAAGTCCTCAGAAATTCTACCAATATAGCACTCAAACGCTAGACTTGCAAGATAATACTATGAGTTTGTGTATATTTTAATTTTAGTATATAATTTTATATTAAATAAATGTCTTTGACTTTATTAATCTTATATTTGTAAAAAAAAAGAATATTTTATTTGACATTTTTTATTCATTAAATAGTTTGTCTTCTTATATAACTTATTAATTTCTTTTTATTTATGTTACTTCTCTTTCAACAAATTTATTTATTTACTTATTTTTAGAATATGCATTTTATATTATATCTTCACGAATTACGCATACCTAATTCTCATTTTTATGAGATATGTAGGCAATCCTTCCTGGGTTCGGTACTTCTTTTTAATTTTCAAAAAAATAAAATAAAATTATGTACATATTTTATACTATATCTGCACGAACTACGCGTGCCTAATTCTCATTTCAATGAGATAAATAGGAAGTCCATCTTGGGTTTGGTGCTCCTTTTTCAATTTAAAAAAAATCAAATTGTGTATATATTTTATACTATATCTGCACGAACTATGCGTACCTAGTTCCCAATTCTTTGAGATATGTAGGCAACCCTTCTTAGGTTCGATATTCAATTTTCAAAATGTCAAAAAATAATTTTGTGTACATATTTTTTAAAAGTCATATCTTCAACTCAATTAGGATCATTACAGTTAGGAACATGCAAAATATTTGTTAGAAAGAAAATTAATTTTGTGATAAACCATAGATTATTTTGGTTCTTCTTATTATATTGTGTGATAATTGAAAATTCTCTTGCATGCATTCAAGATAAAAATAAAAACAACTTCATAATTTCAAGTGCATTGTGGGGTGACCGTTAGATTAAAATTCAATTGCATTGCATTGTTGATCTAGAACTTGGCCTGAATGTTTGTTGAGGAAAAATTCTAAGTAATGTTTGATTTGAGAAAGGATCATAGACCTTCTTTGACCCGTTTGTACCTTTTGAAGTCTACCAAATGACATTAATCCCTAATTTTTTCCACTTTCAGCTTGAAACCTTTTCTTTGGACAACCACATCTTAGTTGTTACCCTTCTGAGTGCTTACATGCACTATCCCTCTCTTGGTCTATCCTTCTTGAGCGCACAAAAATGTGCAAATGATGAGAAGATCTAAGTTGGAAGTGCTACAAGCAAAAAATGTAAAGTTTCAAAATTAAGGAAGCAAAAACGACTTTTAGAGATAAAAAAAAAGAAAAAATTAAAGTTGGAAAGTTGAAAAGTTGAAAAGTTGAAAAGACAATACTCCTACAAGATCAAGGAAAGACAAGAAGAAAATGTTACAAAAGAAAGAGAAAGGGATAAAATGAGAAAAGATCTCCAACAAATAAAGTCTCCAATCATATTGTGATTTTGGATGTATGATCATGTTCAAGTGGTCATATCTTTCTTTTAGTCTTTTCCACTAAACAAGTGGATCTTTGACTGTGAGATATTCAATTTTCGAAATTTCATCAAGATAATGATGCAAGAATATCATAACTTTAGCACAGTTTTATTTTGATGCTTTATTTTCATTCTTAATAGTGTCTCCAAGACACCAAACATCCAACACCCATGAAGGGTAGTTCTTGCCCAAACTATGAAGGGCAACAAACTCAAGTTTCATAAGGTTAGTCATATTAACAAATTAGAAAATAAATAAATAAATAATACCTTAGCCTTCAAACTTAACCTTCAATATTTAAGATGGTAGAGTCTTGTGTTGATAACATGTTATGAAAGTATACAGTATGAAGAAGAAAAGTAGAGAGAAGATTTTTTATTGTTCTTGAATAATATTCAGTTGTTCAGATGTGTTACAATGAAGGAACCCTTTATATTTATAAGGAAAAAACCCTTATATTAATAAGGAAAAAACTGATTTAGTTTCCAAGTAAGAAACTGACTTGGCATTCAAATAGGATTCCTAACTATTAAAGAAAACCAAATAATAGACATTCACTACAAATTAAATATGTTTATAACAAGAAATTTTTTAAAAATTATTAATATTAATTAAAAGTTAAAAATTAAATTATCACTATTCAAAAAATAATTTTTTACCCTACATCCTCCCACCATACCTCCCTCCCAACCCCAACAACCCCCTACCCCCACCCCAGAATCCCACCCTCCCTTCCAAAAATTTTCTTGGATATTATATTTATTTGTTTTAAAAAGAAAAAACTATCTCACCTCACCTAGCCTTTCACTCTCAATTTTTAAAATTTTGTATTAAAAATATACATATGATTTTTGGAAAATATTGTTTTCTTGCCAAAAGACTTTTTTCAAATAAAATTTTTATTTCAGTTATAATTGGTGCGCAAGTAGAAAAAATATTTTTTTAAAAATACATGTAAGAAAAATGTAACAAAAAAATAGAAGTGAAGGGTTTGAATTAATTACAAAAGAATTTTTCAAAAATATATTTTAGATTTTATTTTTTAAGAAAATTAATTTCTTTTGGGAAAAATATTGATACTTTAATGTTTAACTAACACTAATAGTTTATTTAATTTTTGACAAAGTGAGATGTTTTATCCGGATGAAATGCTATGTGGCAAGAATCTTTTTAGATAAAAGAGATGTTTTATCCACGTGGAATGACATGTGGCAAGGTTTTTCTAACTAAAAGAGAGAGTGTATCATAGAGGTAAAAAAATGAATCGAAAATCAAATCAAATTGTAAATTGAGAAAAAAATCCTATATAATTTTTAAAAATTATTTTTATATAAAAATATTTACTTATATATATATAATTTATTAATATTTCTTATTCTTTTTTCACAACTTTTATATTTTAACAATATTATTTCAAGTTTAATTTAAAATTTTGAATAATCCAATAAGGGTTATATTTCATAGATATTAGTAGCTTAATATAGCTCAAATCAAAATTAAATCAATACTATTGCTAACAAAAAAAATCAACTCAATACAAAAATAACAATAATTAATGTTGAATATTTTTTTTAGTTATATATTGGTTAGATAATTAAAATGCATAATCTAATTTTAGTTTTCTTTAATGTTTAGTCATATAATGTAATGACCCTCCATGTCATTTTCTCCGCTTCTCGATATTTTTAGCGTTAGAGCTTTTCAGTAGCGATCTCAGGTCATTTATGACTTGCTCGCGCACTGATAACTCAGATGCCTAAACGTTCATCAGGATTTTATGTCAGTTTTCGTGTTTTGGAGCTCCTAGAGTTTGAATGATTGACTTCGGCCAAAACTCTAGGAAGATAGTTTTAGAATAAAGTTCTAATAGTTCCATCAGCTTCGAAATGATCAAATTGGGCTAGAAGTATAGTTGACTCGAGTTCCAAAGCTTTTGACACGAGGTCAAACCATTTTAGCATTTTAGCCTTAAAAACTGGACAACAGCTGACTTTGGTCAATATTCTTAGTAAACGTACCCACATGAAAAGTTTTATAGTGGGATTAGCTCTAGAACATTAATTTTGATATAGAAAGACCTTTCATTTGGTTTTTGAGATTTCAGACTCATTCTGAGACCCTTGATGAAATTTGGTTTAAATGGCCTTGGGAGTGGGGGACACATTCAGTCATAATAACCTCATATGAGAATTTTGGTTGCATCATTGAGTCCAGAATGCTGATTTTTGTAGGGTAGCATAGTTCATTTGTGCACATGGGATTTTGAATGAATCTCGAGCACCCCATCAGAGACTTTAAAAATGGGAATAATTTGTTGGTGCATCGTCGCCTATAAGACAACCATTTTCATATTTTATTCTAAATTTCAAAGTTATATATCTTGAGCTATAGAGCTCCAAATTGGATTATTCAAGAGGTTAACTTGTGAGATTTTTTAAGAAAAATGCATTGGTGGGCTCGAAAAGTGCTTTAGATCCTTTGTTTGAGGTAAATCCCCATTTTTATCTGCTTCTATGGCCATTTTATGAGCTTAACTTTTGGGATATTTCAGGATTTAATTGAATAGACATTCTAGGTCCAAATTTAATGATTCTAGGGATTATCTTGTGTGATTGTTTGAGCAGAATGTCATGGTGTGGTCAGAATTAGCTGTTGAGGCTTAGTCTGAGGTAAATTTCAATGTTTAGTTGATGTCATGGTGTGTTATTGAACATATTTTTGGAATACTTTCAAGACTCAAACTCTTTAGCAATTTAGGTCTAATTTTGGAGATTTCTACGGCTTTTTAATTTTTTGAGAAGAACATTGTGGTGTGTTCGAAAAGTACAATAGAGACTTCATTTCTTGTAAATTTCTGATTTTAGCTATTGTTCTATGCTATTTTCGGACTGAATTTTTGGAAAACATTGGGAAGTGAATTTTTGGCCAATATAGGTCCGATTTTAGTGATTCAAGAGTCCAAATTATGAAAATTATTTTGTAAAAATGCGGTAATATAGATGGAAAGTACATTGGGGGCTTGTTGGAAGTAAATTCGTTATTATAGTTGTTGTCCCTTTTCTTGAAATTTTCCCTTAATTAATCTTTATTTCACGATTCAAATTCTTCTACTCCGAGCTTTGAATTGTGTCTCATTTTGGGATACAAGTTTTCTATTATATTTATAATATTTTTACGAAGTTGATTTTGGAGTTCCCTTCGTGGGTCCCACAATCTCATTTTTTATCTGACTTTGGATCTGACTCAAAAAATAATGTTCTTGGTATCAAAACGCTCGTATTATCGTGTAGATGAATAATTTGATAGTGCAGCGGCAACTAAAAGTATTTCGAGCATGGATAGCTATCATGAAGTGGGGTTAGAGCTTGTGTGGTCGGCATCCAAGGGTCTTCGTTTTGACTAAACTTTTATGGATGATGGCTAATATATATTTCATGATAATTCAATTGTATTTTCTTAGTATCTCTTTTCTTTTCATTCTTTCTTATTCTCATGAATTTTGGTCGAGCCATAGACTAGGATAGAATTTTGGAGATCCTAGATTGGGCTTGTAGTTGTATTATTCCTCGATACCAAGTGATTTTCCTATTTAGGGACATGTGAGAAACTTAGATTATGTTTGAATCTTAGTTGCTTGTTATAGAGCTCAAGTGCCCTTTTATACCTAGTTGTGAGTTCTAGTAGACCTTATTGGTGATGGTGTGCCTTGAATAGGTGACTGAGACCTTAAAGGTCCATCATGCTCATGGATTTGACTAATTTGTACTCTGTTCTGAGTTAGAAATTATGATATTGGGGTAAGGCTTATTGTTAAGTGATGTACTTTGTGTTAGATTTTGAGATTTGAGACGCTTGTTGTGACTATAGATTCATTTAGCTAGATCAGTGTTGGACTTGAGTTATGGACTTGGTGGAGGCAATGATTATTGCTATAGTAGATTCCACTTCCTTGCCAGTTCTTAGCCACTTGGGACTCCTTAGTAGTATCCTTAGCTGATGGATCATGATGTTTCTATGGAATATATATATATATATATATATATAGATATAGATATATATATATGTTGTTATCTATTATTGGGCTTGATGCCTTGATTTGGAGAAGCTGAACCTCAGGTTAGTTTTCTCAGCCTTCGCCTCTATAATGGTAGAGGTTCTCTTCCTTAGTTTTTGTGTGACTTGTTTGAATATTTGATGGTATGCATTGTGTTGGTTGCTTTTGTGGTATGATCCCGTTCATGCATTGTCTCATCATTATGCATGCAGAGTTAGAACTGTAAAATGATATGCTATACTACTGATATGACATTTATTCGAATTGACTTTATGTGGTAGATATCTACTTTAACTAGTTTTATTGAAATTCATACCACTTAGATCATATGTTTTTTTAGATTTGATACTTCGAGACGTCGAGGATGTACTCCTTTGTACTTGAGATTTTGAGAGGCATCCGGAATGACCTTAATTTTTATTATTTGACTAGTCGGCGTGTCGACACCCTTTTAAATTATGGCTATTACTATTCTTTCAGTATCACCAACAAATATAATGATTATGATAAGTCCTAGTGCGTACCCAGGCAATGTGTATGGGCTTCTAAATCTCTCTTGAGACTTTATGCCGAGGAGACATTATATTGGATGAAGGGCACTACGTGTCCTACCTTGCTAGTTGGGCTAGGATAGGTCATATGTAACTTGTGATTATATGTGTTAGAGAGATATCATGCATTGCATTCACATTCATTGCTATCCTCAGTATATTATATTTATTGCTTGATCCCTTGATAGTATGCGATGTCGGTCAGGATTCTACTTGTTGATTGTATTATCGGTTGTATGGAACGTCGGTTGATTGTTGTTTGTGTATACATGTAGTTGTCTATGTTTTTTTGTTATGTAGTAACTTATTCCCTATTGGTTGAGTATGTATCATTTTAGGCAGGATATGATTAGTCCCTAAATTCTGGATTGATATTAGATCCTCTATATTTCAATTACTTGTTCCCTTGTTGAGTAGATTCTTTAGCCTTTCCTTCATACTACCAGATGGTAGACTTGATGGTATCTTTTTATCACATAGGAATAAAAATTGAGTTACCATAAACTCAACAACAACACCTAGATAGTATGAAAATAACTCCCCTAGAATTCAAAAGTTATTGTACAAAAACTCTATCTAAATGTCCAAAATGAGGGGATGCAAATCTAGGAAAATCACAACAACAACAACAACAACAACAATAAAATTTCACAAGTGGGGTCAGGGGAGGGTAAAATGTACGCAGACCTTACAACTACCTCAGAGGTAGAGAGGTTATTTTCTGGGAACCCTCGTCTCAAAAACTTGTAAGCAGAAAAACTAGATATGAAAAAAAGGGAAAAGAAAAGAAAAGAAAAAGAAACAGAAAGACCAACTAATAACAAAAAGTACATGGTAGTGTGTAAAATTGTAAAATATCAACATATATATGACGAAAAATGACAAACCAGGATATAAAAACGTGACTAATCCTACTACCCTACTATACCCCAAAACCAGACATCAACCTAATCCTACTAACCTATTAGCCAGCTACACTAATCTGTGACCTCCACTCATTTCTATGTAGGGTCATATCCTCTGTGAGATCAAGTATCGCCATATCTTTTCTGATTACCTCCCCCCAATACTTCTTTGGTCTACCTCTACATCTCCGTGTAACTCTGAAATCCAACCTCTCGCACCTCCTAACAGGAGCGTCGGTACTCCTTCTCTGCACATGTCCAAACCATCACAGTCTCGCTTCCCTCATCTTATCAGCCATAGGGACCACCTCTAGCTTCTCCCGAATGGTCTCATTCCTAATCTTATCCCTTCTAGTATGATCACACATCTGTCACAACATCCTCATCTCTACGATGTGCATCTTCTGAATATGTGAGTTTTTGATCGGCTAACACTCCACCCCATACAGTAAAGACGGTCTAAACACCATTCTGTAAAACTTACCTTTGAGTTTAGATGGTATCTTCTTATCACATAGTAGAGGCAAGACTCCATTTAGTCCATTCTGCCTTAGTACGACGTGTGACATCATCGTCGATATCACCACTACTCTGGATGATGGATCCAAGATATTTAAAGTTTTCTCCCTTAGGAATAAGTTAAGTGGTAAGCCTCACATCAATGTTTGTTTCATCCCTCGTAACACTGAATTTGCACTCCAAGTATTCTGTTTCGATCCTGCTCAGTTTGAACCCTTTAGATTCCAGAGTGTGTCTCCAAATCTCCAATTTATCATTAACTTTAGTCCAACTCTCATCAATCAGTACTATGTCATCTGCAAATAGCATACATGAATCCAAACAAATTCTCTGAAGTAGACACTTCTTTTCTCACCTTCATCTCTACCACTCTCTCCCATACCTTCATTGTGTGACTTAACAACTTGATACCCTTGTAATTGTTACAATTTTGAATATCACCCTTGTTCTTTTACAATGGAACCATAGTACTCTTCCTCCATTCATCAAGCATCTTCGTAGTCTTCATAACAGCATTGAATAGTCTAGTAAACCACTCTATGCCATCCTTGACCATGTTCTTCCAAAAATCTACTGGAATCTCATCGGGTCCGAGTGCCCTCCCTCTCTTCATCCTACGATTAGCACGTCTAACCTCCTCAACTCTGAACCTCCTATAATACCAAAATCTTGATGATTTTTAGAGTTTTCCAACTTACCTAACTCAATATTTCTATCTCCTTTTTCATGTAGGAGTTTATGAAAGTAAGTTTGCCACTTTAGCTTAATGGAAGTATCATCCACCAACACCTTACACTCTTCATCCTTGATGCACTCCACTTAGTCCATGTCGCGGGCTTTTCTTTCCCTCTCTTTTGCGAGCTTATACAATCTATTATCCCCGCCTTTATCATTTAGCTCCTCAATATAGGCGCTCAAACGTTGTCATCTTAGCATTCATGACCGCCATCTTCGCTTCTATATTAGCCATCTTTTATATCTCCTTAAGCCTTCATTTATCATCCTCATCCCTACACTCCAACTACTTCGTATAAGCAATCTTCTTAGCTTTCACTTTGCCTTGGAATTCATCAGTCCACCACCAATCGCCCTGATGTCCACCAAAGGTCCCTCTCAAAATCCATAATACCACGGTAGCTACTTTTCTAATGCAACCAGCAATATTATCCCACATATTGTTCACACTTCCGCCACTACTCCAAGCCTTTAAATTACTCAACTTTTCTTCCATCTCTCGTGAAAGGGCAGGAGTTAGGCCTCCCCATCTAATTCTTGGTTGGACATTAATAATCTTCCTCTTCTTTTCTCTCTTCATCTCTAAATCCATCAGAGATAAATTCATGATAACATGAATGAGATGACTCACCCTTGAATTTGATTGTTCACTGATTTCCTAGATGAGACCTATCAATAGCCACCTGAAGATGCCCTGTAGTCAATAAATAAAGAGCAAGTACAGTATCAGTACACATAATAACAGTATACTGGTAGGATCATGCGACTATTCTAATAACCGAAATATATATATAGGTAACCACAACATAGTAAAACCACCCATATACAGAACATTAACAAGTTATTAGTTTAAATTCAGTATACATTTTTCAATGTCAATCTTAAATGCAATAATCAATAATGATTCTCTCATGAAACTCATACTCAAACTGTTAGCATATCGAAATGTGACATCCAATCCAATGTTGTGTTAGAATGTGACACTTAATTCAATAATATATTAGAACATGACACATAACTCAATAACATATTGAAATATGTCACCTAATTAAATATTATATGAGAACATGACACCTGATCCACAAAAGCAATTACAATCTAATCACAACCACAATGAATGCTATACAAAATTTGCATAATCAAGAAATAGGTTCATTGCATGCAATTTTTTACAACTAGACCTTTTTTTAGGTTCATTCCATCTTTCTTTGTTCATATACATACAGACAATTCTAACAATACAGTTAACAAGCACATATATCACAGATAGGAAATCAAACTATCACTTATCTCGAAACAAGTCTTAGATCTCTCAAGAACTTAAGCTTTCCCTTTTTACAAAGTGTTGATGCATTCTTGGTCTAAAAACAAATAAGAATTGGAAAGAATAAATAAATAATAGACTAAAATATATAGATTATATCAAAATTCTAATCTTTGATCACTTTCATGATCTTCTCCCCCAACTAAGGTTTTTTCCACTATTTTCAACCCAAAATATTTCTCTAAGAGAGTTCACATAGATTCTGAGGTCTAGGAATCAAATTACAAGTTAGAGGAATGATTAACTTACTTTTATTAAAGATATGGATGGAAAACTAAAGAAAAATTACCATAGGTTGCTTCTAGTCTCTCAAGGACGAATTGGAAGAAATAAAAATAATTTTGGGACTTTTCAGACTTAAACTCGTGACTGACCTACCATGACACTCACTTATCCTAGCATAGTGACCTTGTCATAGCAGGATTAATTCCCCCGTGGTAGGTTGCGTAGAGACAAAAACTCATTATTTGCATCCTAAACCTTCATTTTGCAACACACTCTCAAACCATGATATTTTAAAATTAACCCTTTGTGCCAAGATCAACTCTAAGAGTTCTACTCGTTCGATTTTGATTTAAATTCTGTAAAGTTTTACAAGTTCCTTATTATCTTGGATATCAACTCAAAAGTTCACACTCATAATCCATACCCCCAATCTATTATTGGATTTCCCATACCTCACTTGACTCAGATTTTGTTCAAGCCTGGCTTAGGCTTTCAAGTTACTACTCAGTAATTTTTTAATCAAATTTTTTCTTCAT
Organism: Solanum aculeatissimum; assembly: GCA_038996855.1. Classification (NCBI taxonomy): domain Eukaryota; kingdom Viridiplantae; phylum Streptophyta; class Magnoliopsida; order Solanales; family Solanaceae; genus Solanum; species Solanum aculeatissimum. Next base: position 40,737 of record JBCEWC010000475.1, on the reverse strand, counting down.
AAGTCTATCCATAACAACAAGAACGGGTTATTATTATAGATACCAATTTATCCATCGCTCATCCTTGAGTGAAAAAAAATAGGAAATATTGGGCTAAGTTAAGTGTAGAATAGTACTTGAATCATCAAACAACTAGGGATACTTGTCTCCTATGTCCTTCTTGATTTTTTGAGTCACTTCCTCAATCGAATTATGTTTTCATTGGACCTTCATCAACTTAATCTATTTGTTCCTCATATTTTGAACATCACGATCAAGAATTGTAATTGGCTCTTTCTCATTTGAAGATTTTTGTCCACTAATACTGAGTCCCACTTAATAATACAATCTTCATCTTCATGGAACTTCTTCAACATGGACACATGAAATATTAGATGGACTCTAGAAAATTAGATGGTAGAACCTACCTATAAGCCACTGGCCCTACACAATCAAGAATCTCAAATAGGCTGGTATAGTAAGGACTAAGCTTACCCTTCTTGTAGAATCTCATGTTACCTTTAATGGGAGACACTGTCAGGAGAACCCGCTCACCGGCCTGAAATATCATATCCTTAAGATTGTGATCGACATATTCCTTTTGCCGATTATGGGCTTTTTGGAAATCATCTTGGATACTTTTGACCTTATTTTGAGCATCTTTTATCAAATAAACCCTCAAAGGTTTCACATCTATAGCCTCAAACCATCCTATAGGTGATCTATATCCTCTCCCATAAAGGGCTTCAAATAGCCCATGTCAATGCTAGAATAATATGCCCCCAAAATCAATTACACATGCCCTCAACATGTCTTCCAGCGTTTGAATCATTCTCTTCGACTGTCCATCAATCTGTGAGTGAAAAGTGATGCTGAAAGTGAGTTGAGTGCCTAACTTCTCATGCAACATCCCAAAACTTAGATGCAAATTGAGTACTATGGTTTGAGATGATAGAGAGGGGCACCCTATGCAATCTTACTATATCTTTCACTTAAACTTTCATCAATTGTTGAGTATAAACCACTCTAACTAGAATGAAGTGGGTTGATTTCATCAACTATCAATCCTAACCCAAATGGAGTCATATTTTCACAAGGTCTTAGAGAGAACCACCACAAAATCCATGGCTATTCTTTCCCATTTCAATTCAGAATCAGACATTCACTTACATAAGCCTATTAACCTTTGGTTCTCATACTTCACTTACTAATAATTTTGACACTTGGCCATAAATTTGGTTGTGTTTCTTCATACCAAGCCACCAATACAGTCATTTCAGATCTTGATACATTGTAGTCACTCCCAAATGAATGAAATACCATTAGCTACAATCCTCTAAAACTACCTTCTAAATTATGCCATCTACTCGAGGGAAATACCGCGAGCTGCAATCCTCTAAAAATACGTTATAAATTATTCCATCTACTCGAGGGACACAAATCCTCCCCTTAAGACTTATACCCCTAGTATCAAGATCAACATCTTGTGCCTTACCTGATACTTTCTTCTTCCTAAAATCATTCAAATCCTCATCCTCAAACTGTTTAGCCTTGATCTCTTTGATGAAATGGATCTAACCTTAATACTGGCCAACGCTACACCTTCCTATCAGATGTCTAGCTTTATGAACTTAGTTTTCAATGCTTGTATCTCTCGAGCCAAGGGTCACTTAGACACCTCCAAATAAGCTAGACTACCTATATTAGTTGGTTTGGCCCAATGTGTTGCCACCATATCAACCTTACCAAGATGATACTAAATGTTAATATCATAATCCTTAAGTAACTTCATCTACCTTCGTTGTCTCATATTCAAATCTTTCTGAGCAAACACATATTGTAGGCTGTGATAATTAGTAAACACTTCACACTTAACACCATAAAGTTAATGTCTCTATATCTTGAAATCCAACACCATCTCTGGCAACTCTAAATCACGTGTGGGATAGTTTCTCTTATGAACCTTTAATTATTGTGAGGCATAATGCTACATCAACACAACATCCAAAATTGAATGTGAACTATCACAATAAATGATAAAGTTCTTACCTTAGCTTCCACAAGCAATGTTAGGGTTAGAATTGTCGCTAGAAGGGTCTTGAGTTTTTTAAAGCTCTCCTCAAACTTGTCGGTCCACTCAAATGGTACATCTTTTTGGGTCAACCTTGTCAAGTGCGTAGTAATAGAAGAAAAGTTCTTCACAAATGATAATAGCTAGCAAGCCCCCATAAAACTCTTAATCTCAATCACACTGAATGAGGATGAACCTAGTTCTTAACTACCTCAATATTATGGGGATCCACCATACCCCCTTCTTGTAATGACCCTCCAGGCCATTTCTATGATTTTGCAGTTATTTTGTTGATTTGAGCATATTTATAGTGACCTCGGGACATTGGTGATTTGTTAGGACTATTGGGATGGTTATTGATTGGGTTATTTATGAGTTATGTGGAAGTTTGAATTAATTGGGAAGTTATACCTGTAAAATAAGGTTTCAGATAAAGACCTAGTAAATGGCCTTGGAGCAGAATTCTGATGATTTCATTAGCTTTGAAATGGTTGAATTAGGCTAGGAGCATGTTCGGTGTAGTTATAACATGGTTTGCAAATTTAGCCGCTGAAACTGATTAATAGTTGACTCAATAAATACCCTCGGGAACCATGCCTCAAATGCAAAATTTGATAGTGCAGTTAGCTCCAAAATGCCAAGTTTGATGTAGAATGACCCTTTGTTTGATACCGAGGACTTCATAATGCGATTTGACCCTTCAGCGATTTTCTGTTAAAAGTTGCATATAAATAGGTGGGGCCCACATCAAATTGTAATGACCTCCAGTGGAAATTTTATCTACACCATTGGGTTTGAAACATTGAATTTTTAGGGTTACATAGTTTGTTTGCAAAAATCAGAGTCTGAATGAGTTTGAAATGTCGAAAAAAGGGTTGGATGATTACTGAAGGAAAAAGGGCAAGGTGGCAGGCTTTAGCGCTGACACATGATGTAGTCAGGATCTACCATGTGTCATCGACATGTAATCACATTTCAGCTTCTATATATATATTGTTTCTAGGGAAATATCATATATATTCCTCCCAACAACGCACCACATATTTTAGGGTATTGTTTATCCGATTTGAGTGATTTAAAAGGCTACATTGTACGAATTTTCGAAAGGAACTACATGGAAATATTGGATTCCAATTTTGGTGTGCATTTCAAGGTAAAATCACTATTTTTCACTAATCGTATATCATAAATTAGTGAAAACATTATATTGTGATATCTCAATCATTCCTCAATGAAATTAAGTGAAATATATGTCTAAATTGTTCTATTTTCCGAGGGAAAAGTTTTGGTATGCTTGTATCTTATTAATTTGGTTGTATTTTTGTGGAATTTGACTAAAACGTTATGTAAGAAATATTTTTCAATAAGAAATGCACTTCATTTTTAGTCGTTTCACTGTCTTCTAGGATCTGTTTTGCGCTCAATTTCTAGCTATGGACTCGAGGTGATATAGGAATAAATGTTATGGGTATTGGTTTGTTATGTGGGGTGTGGGCCTCAATCTTCTCTATTTAAGTCGTAATTCATGTAATTTCACCCATTTCCTGAGCTTTTACAGCCAAATCAGCCGTAATGACCTTGTGACTAATATTTTGACAGTTGAGTAGCGTTGGAGATGACAAGGAAGGGAAAAATCTCAAGTGGAATGATTAGGATCATGAAGGTAGGCTAGGCTTTCCTTACCTCTTGAATGAGTTGAAAAGTGTAGTGAGAGCCTATTTGTTGCTGGGGGTCCCTGGGTAAAATGTATATATATATATATGATGTTGAGACTATGATTATCATTTCGAATATGTAATACTTGTATCTATTCTTTTAGTTGGTTTTAACACTATCTGGGTTGTGTATGCTTTTGATAAAGAATGTAAGGGTGAGTTAGCTCACGACATAGGTAAATTAAGCACTGATGCTACTTGTGTACATATATTTGACTGTTTAAATATTGATTTGACTTGTTGGAATCTCTGACATAGAAACATATATTATGTCATTATGATTATGATTATATGTGATCTATCTACTCTAACTACATTCTATTAAAGAATACACTTGATCAATTGAGATTGTTATCACTGTTTAAGCTTTATAATAGTTATATATGTCATATTAGTTGGTTGTTAACACTGTTAAGTTATCACTTGACTTATTGAGGGTTAAATGTAATTTACACCATGTGATTGGAATGAGAACCTATCTTGACCCTTGTTTACCTATGTGAGTAGTTTGATGTTGATGCTATCTAGTAGTTAAGAGGTTGGGTTGTTGAGTATGTGGTATATGTGGATGGATTTACTAAATATGTGTCATATATGATGATGTGCACGATAATCATTGTGTTGATGATTGTACTAGATATAATCACTATAGTAGCTGAGTTTTGGCACTATTGAACTATAGAATGGTTTGATAAAGGTTGGATATGGGATAATGCCCTGTGAAAGGTATGTATTCTGGCTTAACTCCTATCTGTATGAATGTGTAGCCTGATGCTACTGAGATATACTGGTTGTGAGGTTATTTGTTGATTATACGTTATACTGTAGACTGACTCTAATATAGATATGATTTTGATGGGTTGATTTGTTCTAGATACCTATGATACATCCATAATATGGACTGATTTTGGTATAGATATGACTCTACTAGACTTGGTTGTCCTAGATACTTATGGTATACCTTTGATCGTCCATGTTTACTCTGAGCACTTATGATTGACTGGATTGTGATGTATTTGGCCTTGGGTAGGCATGACCTTATATTAGTTTGTGAGATATATACTTCTGTATATAGTTTTTAGTATTTGTGCACTTATTATCCTTACCTGACGTTGGGATTACCTATTATAGTCTGAGATAGAGGATAGTTATGCTTGATTTGGTTGTGTGATTTTTACAATGAGATACGATGTTATTATATCTCTAGATAGACTAGTGAGTGGATGAATTTTCCTATACCTCGAGTCTTGAATTACGCTCCTCGTACTTCAAGCTATATTGGCCACATCCGAGTGTCTAAGACCTAGGTGACATGCCACGTGGTCCGACTCTTCAATGGCCATGAGTGGGATGCCGAGTTATGGATGACGATTCTTAGGTCTGAGAACGTATTGATATTTTAGGTTTGGGAGCACGTTAATACTTTGGGTATGGGACCATGTTGATGCTTTGAGTTTAAGATCCTATTGATGCTTTGGGTCTGGGACCCTTTTGATTACTTTTTGGTCTGGGACTCTATTGATACTTTGGATCTGGGACCATGTCATTTATTCTTGGGTCTGGGACCCAGTTAATTGTTCTAGAGGGCATAAACCTAGTTGATTGTCAAGCCATTTGACCCTGGCTGACTTCTTCGATCGAAGGCTAGGCCGGGAGGACTAAGGGTTTGATGTCTTATTTAATTATAAGGGTTTGAGGCTCTATTCAACCGTTAGGGATTTGAGGCCCCATTTGACTGTTAGGGGTTTGAGCCTTCATATGGTACAATTTGTTTTACCCATACATATATACACACCCTAATTGTATGTGGGCTTTAGGGGCTCAAAGGGCGAACAAGCATAGCTATTAGAACCTTAAACCTACGTACTATCTGACCCCTTGACTATGTGATACTTAGAGTTGGATTTCACTGTGATTCTAACAGTTGGGTGGTTGAGTCCCTTGTTGCCTATTACTAACCTTCGTATTCCTACATCTATATACCCTTGTTGTGCATGGTGTACTTCTTACGCTTTTGAGGGACTAGTCAATGAACAAACATAGATATTAGGGCCTTACACCCATGAACAACATTATACCATGATTTGGTAATAGTCATGACAGGGCTTTGTTTGGGTGTCATCGATTGGTCGCATTGTACATTGTTTGATCTGGCTCAGTCGTCCCCTCCTACTTCCATTTTTTTGGTTCTTCTACTTCTGCATAGTTGAGTCTTCAAATGCGAGAAGCATAATTGGCACTGGATTTGTGGGTTCGTTAGTTCTATCATTACACACTATGTGGAATATCTAATTGGGGGTTCTGTGATTCTCTAGATATGCTTCTTTATTGACTTGGGTTCAGATTTGCTAACTTTACTACAATTTCTACATTTGGGCATGTTATACATACTATTTTTCACACAATTGGTCGGTGATGCCTATTGGGTGTCGTTTACTAGTACTCACTTCTATATTTTTACATTTTGCCATGGTGCAAGTCCAGGTACTAACTGTGTTCCAGAGTTAAATTCTTATGCACAATTCATGAGACTTTGGTGAGCATCAACAGCTCTAGATATTCTGCAGTCTCCTATCTTTTTGATGGCCATCTATTGTGTCTAGACGTTGTCCTTATACTCTGTAGTTTGTGACTTGCTCTGTAGGAGTTCTCCTTGCTATGTATATACATGAGAGTGTACTCGAGTCTATAGTAGCTCTATGCAGATGACTTTCAGGTTTTGGGTAGGTTGTAGTTGTGTTATTGGTACTTCACCAGTATTTCTATATTTAGTGATTCAGGACAGGTACCTTGGGTTGGGTTAGGTTGGGTTGCCTGTAGTGGGACCTAATAGGAATCATCATGAGATAAAAAGTCTAGTCGTGATAAGGTGGTATCAGAGCTTAAGGTTCACTAGTCTCATCTATACAGAGCTACCATCTAGTAGAGTCCTGCGGATGGGTGAAAAGTCATCTGTGACTTATTTTAAGGAGGCTAAGAGATGTTTAGGAAACTCTTAGTATTGTTGATTCCTTTCATGTGATATTTTCAATGGTCCACTGATTTACGGGAATTTGATTTGGTTTATTCTTTTGCAAATATAACATGTAGAGCTCAGATTCTGGGCAAGCCTAGGGCTGCCCCATCAGGTCTAGATTGGGAGCAGTCTCCAGAGCTCGTCGAGCATAGACAAGATGCTCCAGCTTCCCCACAACTAGAGGCACCAATTTCCCCAGCCTCTTTATGGTCACACTCGAGGTTCAGGCGGTTATTGAGCAATTTATAGTGATACTTAGAGCTTTATAGAAGGCTGCAAAACCAGTCCCAGCACCTTCGATTCTTGCCTCAGTAGAGCCTACCACACTAGAGGCTTTGGTTTCACCACCAAAAGGAGTCATACCTTTTTAGGACCAGTAGGTACTTGGGTATTTTCTAAGGTTGACTTCACCGAGGTTTTTAGGGATGGTAGGAGAGGATGCACAAGAGTTTCTAATAGCTTGGATAGAGAGACTACATGCATTGAGGAGCCTCTGAGACAGGTTTTGTGATCATTTAGTTGTTTGGTTGTGACTATGTATTGTACTATGGAATATGTTGTTGAGGCTGGGACTCTATAATATCTATATTTGTACGTTAGATAATATTTAAATGTTATGTGCATTATGAATACCTCAGATAAAGATTATAAAGGCGAGATAAGTTACGATTGAGGTAACCTAAGCATTGATGCTACCTATATACATGTATTTGATTATTTAACTGCTGGTTTGACTTGTTGGACTTCCTGATATTGATAAATATGCTATACCTTGTATGATTCTGGTTACTTGTCACTTTTGCTATGATTATACCTTGTTAGAGGCTAAATGTAAACCTATACCCTATGATTTATACATATATTCATTTCGATACTTGACTACTTGTGTGGGTAGTCTGATACTGGTATTATATAATATTTGAGAGCTTGTTGTTAGTTATACTCTAGGTTACACCTTGTGGCTTTGTGGTTATGATTCTTCCATTGCGATTCTATTGATATATTGTTCTCCTGATTCTTTGGTAACTGAATTATGATCCTGATTATGAGATGAATGTTATACCTAGGGTTTTAGTTAGGTTGTCTATTGTTTGTTAGGATATTCACTGTATTTATCAGCTGAGATGTCTACCATTTTGTCCTGGGACTCGTTACAAATGTTAGTTAGCTTATATATTATTTTCCAAATTCCTGGCTATACTTATCAGTGGGAGTGTTGATCATTATACCATGTTACCTGGTATTTGGGTTATGGTTCTCCACTGCTATATGTATTACTTATCTCATCGCTTATTTGGGTATGGGTTCTGAGCTTCTTCTATCCTTGGCTATACATTGGTGTAGTATAGGATTCCTATTTATTAATTAGGGAGCAAGTATAGTGATTCTCTAGGATTGTGATAGTTGGATAGGTTCATATTTTTATAGAGGCTCAGTTTGATATTATCTTGGGTATGGATTGATTCGTTGCTTATCATATGTGGTAGATGATTATGCCGGATTGCCACCTTGGTTGTACTTGATACATCTCTAGTTGTGTAGTAGAGGCTCATTGCCAAGGCATTGGTTGGTATTCTTTCATATATGTAAGTTCATATATTTGACCGATCAGATGTTTAGTATATTTGTCCATACTTATGGTATGAAAGTTGAGGCCCTATTGGGGGGACACGGTTCCCATAGTTGTGAACCTTAAATATGTCCCTACTGATTGCTAGGTTATTGCCAGAAAGATGAGTGTAATTGTGCTATAGAGGAGGTTAGGTTGCCATTGATTGAGGCTTTAGGTAGAGGATATTTTGGAGATTGCACCCAGACCCGTGGTGGCCATTATGAGTGTCTGATTATGCTTGTTGGGTTGACTAATGCCCTTTTGTATTATGGATTTGATGACTCATAAGTACATGATGTATTTGTTGTGGTAATCCATGGATAAACCTACTTGAAGAGGTTGATTTGTTAAGTGCTACAGGATGGTGATTGATATGTTAAATGTCTTTTCAGTTGAGGCGACATGTGCCAGGTTGAGTTGTGAAGATCGGGTATGAACCATATACTGTTAACTCATGGTAGTTTTGTTTATCTGGTTTGAGGCCTGCGGGTGGTAACTAGGAGTACTTTACCTATAATACTCATTGTATGTCATATGTGACAATGATAATAACTGTTGTGGCCCTGTACTGGAAAGAGATATATGTGTGGTTGGGTACAAAGAAAGGTACAGAAAGTCTACTAGTGGGTGGTATGTTGAGTATTTGCTTTATTGTTGAGGGTCTGATGATTGTTGAAAATACTGATGAGTGGTATATTAATTATCTATTCTATTCCTGAGTGTCTATTGTCATGATGAGACTACTTCTAGTTGTTATGTTAGTAACTATTATATTAAGATGGTGTCCTAACTATTTGTTACACTAGTGATTGTTGTGGTTGTTGGGCCTGGTGGATTGCGCAGCAAGGGAAAAGGGTTTAAACCTTATATGTGAGTATGGATATATTATCTATTATCCCATAGTTATTTGGCTATCTTATGAGCCATTTGTGGTTGATTTGTGGGAATTTCTTGTATAAAGGAACCAAGAACAGAGTGGAAGTTGTATATGTAAAACACAGTTACAGTTATGAACAACTATGATTATTCAGATATTTGATAACGTGTTGAGGGCAGGTATACCTAGCCTGTTGATTTTCTATTACATACTAGTTGACTGAGTTGATGGGGTGAGTGATTGATTGAGGATCCCTTAGAGATTGTTACACAGATTCTCTATTAGGATTGTTAAACTTCTGGTAAGTTGAGATTACGAGAACTATTGGTGGACACTAAGCATGCTTATGATTATTGTATTAACTGGTTACTGTGAGTTCAAGGTAAGGATCTATATGTGATTCGAATTGGAGTTGCAAGATATGTTTTTATCTTTACTTTTGCAGATGAAAGAATTATTAGTGGGGGATGTTGTAATTATCCTCCGAGTCATTTTTATGATTTTGTAGTTATTTTGTTGATTTGAGCATGTGTATAGTGACCTGGGCCATTGTTGATTTGTTGAGACTGTTGGGATGGTTATTAGTTGGGTTATTTAGGAGTTATGTGGATTTTTGAGTTAACCAGGAAGTTATACCTGTAAAATGAGGTTTCAAGTAAAGTTCTACTAAATAGCCTCGGAGTGGAATTCTGACAATTTCATTTGCTCCAGAATAGTTGAATTAGGCTAGGAGCATATCAGGAGAAACTATATCGTGGTTTGCCAATTTAGCCATTGGAACCGGTTAATAGTAGTCTCAATCAATACCCTTGGGAACCATTAGCTGGATGAGAATTTTGACAGCGCGATTATCTATGGAACATCGAGTTTGATATGGAATGACCCTTCATTTAATATCGGAGACTTCCGGATGCGATTTGACCCCTGGGAGCTTTTCGTTAAAGTTGCATATAAGTAAGTGGGACCCACATCGAATCATAATGACCTCTGGTGAAAAATTTTGTATTCACCATTGGGTTTGTAATGTTAAAATTATTAGGTTTACATAGTTCATTTGTAAAAATCAGAGTCCGAAACATTGAAAAAAGAGTTGGATGATTGCTGAAGGGAAAAGGGTGAGGTGGCCGGCTTTAGCGCTGACACATGGCTCAATCAGGATTTGCCACATGTCAGCACATGTTAGGTTTTATATATATGTTGTTTCCAGAGAAATATTATATATATTCCTCCCAACATTGCACCACATTTTTTAGGTCAATTTTCATCCGATTTGAGTGATTCAAAAGGCTACATAGTATAGATTTTCGCAAAGAACATTGTGAAAGTGTCAAATTCAAATTTTGATGCGTATTTTGAGGTAAAAGCACTATTTTTTTCTGATCATATATCGGAAATTAGTGAAAACTTTACATTGTGATATCTCGATCATTTCTCAACGGAATTAAGTAAGATTTGTGTCTAAATTATTGTCTTTTCCAAAGGGAACGTTGTGTATGCTTGCATTTTAGCGAAATTTGGCCAAGAACGTATGTAAGAAACTTTTTTCGATAAGAAATACAACTTTGGCTTTGAGTTATTTCTCTGTCTTCTAGGATTTGTTTTGGGCTCAATTTTTGGCTATTGACTCGGAGTGATGTAAGGATCATTTTATGGGGGTTGGTTTGGTATTATGAGTGTGGATCCTATTTTTTTCCTATTTTAGTCAACATTGATATAATTTCACCTATTTCCTGATATTTTACAGCCAAATCAGTTGTAATGACTTTTTCACTTATGTTTTGACAGCTGAGTAGTATTGGAGATGAAAAGAAAGGGTAAAAGCTCGAGTGGACTGATCAAGCATGCAAGGGATCACCTTCCAGGTAGGCTAGGCTTTTTTTACCTCTAGGACTAAGTTGAAATGTGTAGTGAGAGCCTATTTGTTGTTGGTGGGTCCCTGAGTAAAGTGTGTATATATATATAATGTTGAGACTATGATTATCGTTTGGACTCTATAATACCTGCATCTATTTTATTAGCTACTTTTAACATTGTCTTGGTTGTGTATGCTTCTGATAAAAAATGTAAGGGTGAGTTAGTACATGATATAGTTAAATTAAGAACTAATGCTACTTGCGTACATATATTTGACTGTTTAAATATTGATTTGACTTGTTGGGCTATCTGATACAGAAACTTATATTATGTCATCATGATTCTGATTATTCGTGTTCTATATACTGTGACTATATTCTGTTAAAGGCTATACTTGATCGGTTGAGATTGTGATCACTGTTTGGGCTCTATAATAATTATATATGTCATATTAGTTGGTCGTTGACATTTTTAAGCTATGAGTTGACTTATTGAGGATTAAATGTAACTTACGCCATGTGATTGGCATAGCATGACCCTTGTTTACCTTTGTGAGTAGTCTGGTGCTGATGTTATGTAGTAGTTGAGAGGTTGGGTTGTTGAGTATAAGTTATTTGTGGTTGGCTATACTAAATATGTGTCATATATGATAATGTGAGATGATAATCGTTGTATTGATGATGTACTGGATGTAGTCACTTAATAGCTGAGTTCTGGTATTGTTGAACTACGGAAAGGATATGATAAAGGTTAGATATGGGCTAATACCCTATGACAAGTATGTATTCTGGCTTAACTCCTTTCTGTATGAATGTAAAGTCTGATGCTACTGAGATATGCTGTTTGTGAGGCTATTTGTTGATTATACGTCATACTATGGACTGACTCTGGTATAGATATGATAATGATGGGTCAATTTGTTATGACACAACCATACTGTGAACTAATTCTGGTATATATATGACTCTTTTGGGCTTGGTTGTCCTGGATACTTATGGTATAGTTGTTATTGTCCATGTTTACTCTAAGTACTTGTGATTGAATGGATTATGGTGTATTTTGCCTTGGGTGGGTATAACCCTACATTAGTCTGTGAGATATATACTTCTGTATACAGTTGTTAGTCTTTGTGCACTTGTTATCCTTACCAGATAGACTAGAATGTGGACGACTATTCCTATACCTCAAGTCTTGGATGACACTTCCCGTGCTTAGAGATTCAGAGGTCATGTTTTAGTGTATGAAACTTGGGTGATGCGCGTCATGGTCTGAGCCTTTGGTGGCCACGACAGGAATGCTGAGTTACGGATGTCGATTCTTAGGTCTGAGCATCGGTTGATATTTTGGGTGTAGAATCCTATTGATACTTTAGGTATGTGGCCCTATTGATTCTTTGGGTCTGGGACCTTGTTGATGTTTTGGATCTAGGACCCTGTTGATTACTTTTGGGTCTAGGACCTTGTTGATACTTGGGATTGGGACCCTGCCGTTTACTTTTGGGTATGGGACCCTGTTATTTATTCTTGGGCCTGGGACCTACTTGATTTTTCTTGGGACATAGGCCCAGTAGATATTAATGTGCTATCAAAATACAATACTTTTGATGCTTAAAACTTGGAATTTTGTGTGTTCTCAAAGCGATGTTAGTAGATTTGATGTGTTTTTGTGTTTGTTTTGTAGGATTTCAGTGTTGGCATGGTTTTTGGGCCAGGAATGTTGAAGCAACAATTTTTGATGATCCATGGAACCCTTTATGGGTCGTGAAATGTTTAAGGACCATAGAAAGGGAGCCATAGCAATTTCCAGTGAAGGGTGAATCTTCTAATTTAAACTCTACGAAAAGACAGATGAGTCATAAAGCATTTCATGAGTCGTAGAGTGTCGTCATGCCCTGAGGATCAGAAAGTGGAGAAGTTCTGAAATTCCATCAGATGAACCCCCCCCCTCCACGGGTTGTAGAATCCTACACAGCCCATGGAAAGGTCTCGTAGAAGTAGTCTCTAAAATCCAGTTGAAGTCCACGAAACCCCAACACACGAGTCGTAGATTGAAGCCGAGTCATAGACTTGTCTGTGGAGTGTACCTACAAAGTTTTCCTATTCCATTTTTGCTTTGTATTTTAGACATTATAAATAGGTTTTTAAGTTATTTTTCATCAAGTTTCTAGAGAGTTTGCACCAGTTCATAGTTTTTAGTAGCTTTAGAGAGAAAAACGCAACTTCCGTGTTCTTGATTTGTATTTTGATTTCGATTTGAAGAGTTGGATTTCTTGTTCATCAATTCTTTTGTGTAAGTGCCAAATTATGTTGTTTTACTTCATAATTCTTGTATCTACACTGATCATGTATAGATAAATCCACAACTAAGGTTGTGGGAACCATGAAGAACTAACGAAGTAAAATTGGATAATTTGTAATTCTTGTAAGGTGTGTTAGGATGTATTAGTTATTCCTCTTTACTTTAACTATTTTTTAACGGAGGCCTATGTTAGAACATGTCTAATGTTACTTGTCGGATCAAGGAGGTAATGAATAAGAAAAGAGGATAATTAACAGGATTCGATTAAGTTGTTCTCGTCTAATCAATCAAACTGGATCACGGAGAGGTTGTACTGGGATAAAAAGGTAAGGCTTAGTAATGTCACATTGCAGAGATGGATCAAATTCTCTGATGAAATTTACCTATATGCTGGATCAAAGGTTTAGGTAAACCTAACTTATTGTCTTACATCTACTCACTGGAAAAGATTGCAATAATTTGATAATACTGAGTAGGGAATCATGGGGAACACATTAGTCAGCACTTCTACTAATTATACATCACTTGCATTAGTCTAGGTTTATTTTACTTATTGTAAACACCCCCTTTCTTGGGAGATACGTAGGTTTATCACCCCACTTTACAATTGAACTACTCTAGAGTCTATCATATTCCCTGAGGGATCGACCCTAACATCGGTTAGGTTATTTACTTGATAGACCGCTTTACCTAAAAAAATGAGGTGTGGCTTGAGCGACATCAAGTATTTTGGTGTCATTATCGGGGAATACGGCTAGACTTGTTTAGTTTAAGTAATTTAGGGATTAAGCCTTATTTCCTTAATTTTACATTTCTAATTATTTTTGTTTGTTTTAGTGTGCAGGTGTAGTGTATGCACAAAACTCGGAGCCGAGGCAATCCCTTGACTCCATTGGACCCAGAGATCCAAAGAACACTAAGAAGGATGGCTTAGGATAATACGAACAATAATGTTGGTGATGCGGTGAACACAACATTCAATCCAAACGAAGACAACCTACCTCTGCTAAATCCACAACCATAGGATCTGCAAGCCGTAATAAATCAATGGAATCAATATCGGCTTGACCCTATGGCGATGGATGTCACAGGAGCTACTGTGTCACCTCCACTACTGAATGACACTAAGTTCATCATATCGAGTGGGTTGTTACAGATACTGCAGAACCATGGGTTATTTGTGAGGCTACCATCAGAGGATCTACATAACCATCTACACAATGTTGTGTTTGTCTGTAATAGTATGATAGGAAATCAAAACTTGTCCATGGATGTCGTTGGGCTTTGTGTTCAATGCAACATTATGGTTATCTGATCTCCCATAGAGTTTGATCACCAGTTGGGCAGAATTGCAGAGGACCTTTTTGGAAAGGTTTTTCCTGATCTCGAAAAAGGTGAAGTTAAAGTTAGAGATTAACAACTTCACGAAAATACCTGGTGATTCTATAGGTGCCAAGTGGGAGAGGCACACTAATTATTTGAGGCGTGTCCCTAACCACAAGATTATTGACAAAGCCCTGGTAGAGATCTTCTATAAAGCCCTTGATGAGAATGGCCAAATAGTTTTTGATAGTATTATAGGGGGCTTATTTATAAATCATCCATTCCAGGAGGTTTCTGAGAGGCTTGAAAGAATGATCAAAACAAACCGTGCATGGGGAACGAGGGATAAGTCTACCACAAGGAGCTCATTCTCAGTTAATACTAGTTCCGTGCAGACACAGACAAGAGAGGAAGTGATACAAGAACTTGCATGGATTAATACTATCATGGAGCTATTGATGAACCAAAATCTTGAACAAGTAAATATAGTAGCTCAAAAGCCCCCACTGTCAGCCATGTACGAGGAACCATATTATGAGGAGGATACTTATTTTGTTGTTGATCAGATGGTGGGTTTCTGGACCAATACCCAAGGGTCTAATCAGGACTTTTAGTGTCAATGTCAAAGGAACCAAGGTTGGAACTTTGGAAGAGATGGAGCCTTCAGAGACAACAAGTGGAGAGGCTATTATCATAGGAATTAGGGACAGACAGAGATGTTGAATGGGGTTGCAGAGATAGCTTCATAAATTGTCCATATGTTCTACTACACAATCGATATTCTGGCACTAGCTCATCTCGCATGGAAGAGAAGTTTGATCGTCTGCTAAAAAAGGCTAACGCTTAGGATAGGATACTAAGGGGGATGAAGTCTAACATCTCCAGCATTAATCAAAAGATTGAGTCTTATTCAGTGGCTATAAACCTGCTTGAGCAGTATTTTGGTCAGATGTCAACTTAATTGAACTAGCGCTAGAAAGGCACATTGCCCAACAATATATTTTAGAATCCTAAGAATGAGGGTCAGTGTATGGCAATCATTACTCACAGTGGAAAGCAGACCATTAATCCTCCAATGCCAGTAGATGATAATGACGCTCGAGAGGAGACTATCTAGGTCAAGCAAACAGAGATTGGAGAAGATCTTATGGAGAACAAGGAAAGCAACACAGCACTGAAGCAGTTAAGACCCATTCCTTGACCTCTTCCTCCCTTCCCTCAAATACTCAAGAAAAAGGAGGAGGAAGGTACGTTTAAGCACTTTTTCTCCATATTGAAACAACTCTCAATAAATATCTCATTGATTGAGGCATTAGAGAAGATGGTTGGGTACGTAAAGTTTATGAAAGATCTGGTTACGAAGAAGAATATTGTGAATCAGGAGCTTTCACAAAAGCTTCCATATTACAATGCGATTTTTACTAGGTCCTTGGTGCAAAAATAAGAAGACCCTGGAGCATTAACTATTTCTTGTACCATAGGTGAAGTTGAGTTTGCAAGGGCATTATGTGATCTCGGTGCCAACATAAATTTGATTTCCCTTATGATCTTTAAGAAATTTAGTTTGGAAGCCCCTACCCCGACCAGCATGAGGTTGTTGATGGTTGACCACACGATAAAGAAGCCCATGGGGATATTGTATGTCATCCTTGTCAAAGTGGACAAATTCATATTCCCCATAGACTTTGTGATCCTAGATTATGAGGTTAACTTTGAAGTCCCAATCGTATTGAGAAGGCCTTTTCTAGCCACTGGGTGAGCCCTAGTGGACATGGAATCAATCCAACTCAAGTTTAGGTTGAGCGATAAAGAAATTATTTTCAATGTCTATCGGTCGATGAAGTGGCCAAATGAGCTAAAGATAGAGGTTTAGGACATTGATGAAGTTTGAGTAGTCAGATGGTCCAAGTCGTACCGTGACACTAAATCAGGCACTACTTGGGAGGCAAGCCAAGACAAAGAGAGGTGCTTAGGAGCACAGGTATATTTTTTTACCCCTGTTCTTTAATTTTGATATGATGTGTGCATTAGGGGAAATGCACATCTTTTTCAATAGGGTGTGGGTAGTTATAGGCCTCAATAAAGTTTGAGTATCCTTGGCTTATAACTATCCCAATTTTTTATTCCAAAAGGTTTTGTTGCTTGTGTTCGTTTTCCCTGTAGATATTTACTTTCTGTTGAACTGGAATATTTAGGATGTTTAGGTAGTATTAGTAACATATAGTATTGATTCCAATGGCATATGTTTGTTTATGTTGATAAAATGATACCCACAAAATATTTTGATTAGTTAGTCTTGATAGCAACCATGTATGATTAGTTGTTTGACAGTACTTGTTCTGATAAGTTAGGCTAAATTGTGATAAAAAAAACATGATCTGAATAGTCTTTGTTGACATGTATGCACTGTCATGTGTGAGTGAGCTTCAATTGCATGATTCATATACTGTATTTCAATTTATAACTTGTCGTGTGACTCTCTCTTTGATCGTAGATGAGTTGTTTAGGCATGAGTTAGTTAGGCAGGGATCTTAGGCCATTGTTCTTAATAGTCCACTTAGCATAAATAACCAACCAAATATGTTGTATGTCCTTTGATCCCTGTGATTGAGCATTGCATAAACCACTTTCTTTGTAAATACCCAAGTAATCTTGCCGTGATAAATCACAAGTCTAAAAATTGTCTCTGGTCCTTCCTTGAACATTGTGCACCTCGATTGAAGCAAAAAGCTTAAGTTGAGGATGGCTACCAAAAGTGGCCCTGGTTCTGAGGATGGATATTGTGCACCACAACTCAGGCCAAAAGCCTAAGTTGAGTGTGGCTGGTGATAGAAAAATCATAAAAAAAGGTGGAAACTAGTGATACAGAAAAAGGGAAAGAAAATGTGCTAAAGGGTGCGAGAAAAATATAAAAAGGTGTCTAATCAATGTGCTAAGAAGGAAAAGACTTTGGAAAAAATGAATGCATTGTGTAAAATGAGAATAAAGCACCCTAAAAAGCTTAGAAGGGGAAGAAAAAGGGGGAATCATAAAAAGGATAGGTTGGTAGGTCACGTGTAAAGGAGGGTCATTAGTCACTATATTCCTAAAATATCACAAAGCCCCCTGAGCCTACGTTACAAGCCTAGAATGTCCTAAAGTGATCCTAGTCCAACTAGTCTAGGATAATAGTAATAAGTATAAGAGCAAGCCTATAGTATTGGTCACAATATTTGAATATCGTTAGTGAGGGTGAGTGTTTTAGTATTGTCCCAAGTAATAAATTTGAAAATATCATCCGGAGTGAGGAATGGGAGTTCTTTTTGTGAAGGCACTTGCATTGCATTGTTGATATCTGGCTAAGTCAGTGATTGTTGCTTATTTATGGTTGCATAACTTATCATAGTTGCATTGTTGGATATATTGCTTTGTGTTGGTTAACTGATAACTATTTGATATTTATTTGAAAGTGGTGTGGGTATATATGCTTGAGCTTGGTGAATTCAATGTCGTTGGGTTGAGGTCTGTGTGTCTTTGTACTACTTATATAGATTAAGTCTGTCGCTTGAGGACAATCAACAATTTTAAGTTGAGAGTGTTGACGTGTTGTCTAAATAAAACACTTTCGATGCTTAAAACTTGGAATTTTATGTGTTCTCATTTGATGTGTTTTGTGTTTGTTTTATAACATTTCAGTGTTGGCATGGTTTTTGGGCAATGTATGTTGAAGCAGCAATTTTTGATGATCCACGAAACCATTTACAAGTCATGGAAATGTTTACAGACCATAAAAAGGAAGTCGTAGCAATTTCCAGTGAGAGTGAATCCTCTGAATTAAACACTATGAGGAAGCAGACGAGTCGTAACCATTTCATGAGTCGTAGAGTATTGTCATGCCCTAAGGATCAGAAAGTGGAAAAGTTCTAAAATTCTATTAGACGAAACCCCCCCTCCCCACGAGCTATAGAATTCTACACGGCTTGTGGAAAGGTCTCATAGAAGCAGTCTCCAAATTCCAATTGAAGTTCACGAAATCCCGACACATGATTCATGGTTTGAAGCACGAGTCGTACACTTGCTTGTGGAGTGTGCCGACACAGTTTTCCTATTCCATTTTGGTTTTGTATTTTAGATATTATAGATAGATTTTAGCTTATTTTTCATTATATTTCCAGAGAGTTCGTACCAGTACATAGGTTTTAGTAGTTTTAGAGAAAAAACATAACTTCGGTATTCTTGATTCATATTTTGATTTCTATTTGAAAAGTTAGATTTATTGTTCATCAATTCCTTTGTGTAAGTGAAAAATTATATTATTCTATTTCATAATTCTTGTATCTACACTTATCACACATAGCTAAATCTATAACTAGAGTTGTGGGAACCAAGAATAACTAATGAAGTAAAATCAAATCATTCAGAATTCTTGGAAGGTGAGGTAGGATGTATTAGTTATTCCTCTTCATTTTAACTATTTTTTAACGGAGGCCTACATTAGAACATGCCTAGTGTTACTTGTTGGATCAAGGAGGTAATGAATAGAATAAGAGGATAATTAATAAGATTCGATTGAGTTGTTCTAGTCTAATCAACCAAACTGGATCAAGGAGAGGTTGTACTGGGATAAAAAGGTAAGGCTTAGTAATGTCACATTGAGGAGATAGATCATGTTCCGTGATAAAATTTACCTATATGCTAGATCAAAGGTTTAGGTAAACCTAACTTACTATCCTACATTTACACACTAGAAAATATTGCAATAATTTGATGATACTGAGTTAGGGAATCATGGGGAACACATCACTCTGGTTAGCTCTTCTACTAATTACTCATCACTTGCATTATTCTAGGGTTATTTTACTTATTGTAACCCCTCCACCCTTCTTGAGAGATAAGTAGGTTAATCACCCCACTAACAATTGAACTACTCTAGAGTCTATCATATTCCCTGACGGATCGACCCTAACCTCGATTAGGTTATTTACTTGGCAGAGACTGCTTTACCTAAAAAATAGAGGTGTGGCTTGAGTAATATCCGATATTCAAACCATATGGCCCTGGCTGACTTCTTTGGTCGGAGGCTTGGTCGGGAGGACTAGGGGTTTGAGACCTTATTTTATTGTTAGGGGTTTGAGGACCCGTTTGATTGTTAGGGGTTCAAGGCCTTTTTTTCTATTAGGGGTTCGTGGCTCCATATGGTATGGATTTTAGTACACATACACCTATACACACCTTGATTGTGCATTTGTGTACCCTATAGGCTTATGGGAGCTTAGGGAGCATATAGGCATACACATTAGGGCCTTACACCAATGTACATTTTGACCCATTGGCTATGTGATATGAGAGTTGGGTTTTGTTGTGATTCAGGAAGTTGGGTGGTTGAGTCCCTTGTCTTCAGTTACTAACCTAAATATTCCTATATCTATATATCTTAGTTATGTGTGGGTGTACCTTCTAGGCTTATGGGGCCCAGTCGGTATATAGGAATAGATATTAGGGCCACACCAACGTACAACACTATACTGGATTTCGTCGGTTGGTTGCATTGTACACAATTTGATCCAGCACAATCGACACCTCCTGCTTCCATTTTGTTGGTTCTTCTAGCTCTCCATAATTGGTTCTTTGAATGTTATAAGTATAGTTGGGACTGGATGTATGGGTTTGTCAGTCTGTATTATTGCACATTATGTGGAATATCTAGTTGGGGATTCTCTGATTCTCCAGATTTGCTTCTTCCTTAACCTGGGTTTAGATTTGCTACTTTATTGCAGTTTCTACATTTTGCATGCTATACTTACAGTATTTCATTCAATCAATCGATAATGCCTGTTAGGTGCCTTTTATCGGTACTCACCCCTATATTTTTTGTATCTTTCCATGGAGTAGGTTCAGTTACTAGCCGTGGTTACTGAGTTAGAGGCTTGTAGATGATTCAAAAGACTTTAGTAAGCATTAGCAACTCTGGACATTTTGCAGTCTCCTTCTATTTTGACGGTCGTCTATTGTGTCCAAACATTGTCCTTGTACTCTTTAGCTATGACTTGCTCTGTAGGAATTCTCCTGGCCATGTATATTATTATTATTATGTATATATAAGTGTGTGCTCAAGTCTATCGTAGCTCTTTGCAGATAACTTCCAAGTTCTGGGTAGGTTGTGGTTGTGGTATTTGTACTTCACTAGTATTGCCATATTTAGTGATTCAGGATAGGTACCATGGGTTGGGTTGGGTTTCCTATATGTGGGATATAATAGGCACTATCATGACCTGAAAAGTTGAATCATGACACTTCTTTAGAAATTGCATGCCCTAAAGACAATAGAAAACAATTAAAATTTACACTTTAGAAAATTTAGCATACAATTTTTGTTTTCCTAGGATGCCCAGAACAATTCGAAAATGATTTGTATGCTCTTTCTTACTTTTTGAATAAACCAAAGTCATCTATAAACACAATTATAAATGAATCCAAGAATGATTTGAACACATCATTCAACAAACTCATGAAGGTTGCAAGTTCATTGGCCAATCCATATGACATTACCAAAAATTCATAGTGACTATATCGAGGTCTTAATGCCATATTAGGAACATACTTTGATCTACTCTTTAGATGAGGGTAACCAAAACTTATATCAATTTTAGAGAACATTGATGCACCTTGCAACTAGTCAAAGAGATCATCTATAAGAAGCAGTAGATACTTATTTTTGATAGTAACCCTATTTAACTACCAATAATCTATGAACATCCTCGCTCTACCATCCTTTTTCTTAACAAATAAGATTAGACCACCCCATGATGAAGCATTAGGATGGATGCAACCATTATCAAGGAGCTCTTGGATCTAAACGTTATGTTTTATTAGCTCCACTGAAGTCATGCGGTAAGGAGGATAGAGATTGTGTGAGTATTTGGCTCTAAATTAATATAAAAATCTTTATCCCTATCTAGAGGCTTTTCAAGAAAATCAATAGAAAATGCATCCTTAAATCTGGATACTATAGAAATGGACTGAATCAAGGAAGACTAATCATCAACATATCAAATATGAGCCAAATAATCCCGCCTCACCAATTTCATAGCTTGGAGGTAAGATATGATCTTAACTGGCTTACGCTTGTAAACCCTTTCCCACTCAAATTTTTTCTTATCCTGAATCTCTAAAGTCACTATTTTAGCATTATAATTAAATATTGTATAATAAGGGGATGACCATCATGAGTAAGATTACGTAAAAATTAGTCATGTCCAAAATATCAAATCAGTCCAAGTCTAAAAATCCATAAATAGCACAGAGCAAGTACAACAGACATGAGAGATATGAGTGGCTACAACAGACTCTCCAATTGAGGTGGAAACATGAATGGGTGCATCAAGCATATCACAAATCACATAAAAACACAAGGAAAAATTTACTGACACATAACAATAAGTAGAGACTAGATTAAAAAAATAATATCCATCTGATCATAGACAAGAATAATACTTGTGACCATTGCATCAGATGCCTCAGCTTTTTTCCTACCCAGGAATGCATAGAACTGAGCCCTCTCATCCTGATGGGAAACCTTCTTTCTTGCGTGCACTACTACTTTTCTTGTAGTAATATTTCCTCAACCTCCATGGCCTCTCCAATTTCCTCCTTGCCTATCTTATTGATGTCCTCTGCCATTATTACCTCAACCCACGTACTACGGCTCTTGTAACATTCCCTAAAATTCCCTAACTTAGAAAATCTAAAAGTTCCAGAAAATCAATTTGGTTCTATAGAATTTTGGATTCCATAAATTAAACCTTCTACTCGTAGATCATTCCATAAGTTGTAAAAAGAGTTTTGTAAAACTAACCCTATAGGTCTGAGCTTGAGTCCATTCCACAAGCTAGGTCCATGAGTCATAAAATTTCTATGAGTCATAGACTAGAGCTCGTAATTCTGGTCTTGAGACCCATGTCCTAGTATCTCATTCATTTAGCAGCACGGACCATAAAAGCTTCTATGACCCGTACAGTTACCCTCATAAGTCCCCTAACTTTGACCAGTGTTCAATATACAAGAGGGGGTATGAAAACTATATAAATTCTTCTGACACATAGATCGGCTTTCATAGTTCTAAACTGAAAAAACATAGGGGCAATACTTTTAGTATGAACTGACATAATGGGACCATAGAAGGGTCTGCAACCCATAGAAGGTGATCATAGATCCAAGATCAGAAACCTCAAAAGTTCCTAGTTTCCATGAGAGACAATCTATGAGTCATAGGATGAACCATGACCCGTAGACGGGCTTTCGTGGTTCTAATTGATAATTTTAATGGACAATTTTATCGTTTCCTATCTTTTACTAATTAAAACCCTTGATATTTTAGGAGTAAAATAAACTCCTTATCAGTATTTCATAGTACTCATACCCTCAATAGCACTTAGAATACTTTGATATCAAGTCAAAAAGGACAAAGGCTAGGGTTCAAGCTATTCTACCGAGATCTTCATGTTTTGACTAAAGCTTCAATCTTTCAGGTATATAATGCTATTTATAGCATTGGATTAAGTTCTTTCACACACCCAATATATAAATTTCATCTTGATTGAGTATTGATTTGAGTTTGAATGTTATTTTCCAAATTTTGAATGAGTTGATTCATCTTCTATTGAGTTCCTTATATTTATGTGTTGAAATTATCATTATTCTATCTATTAAATTGTCAGAGTTGATGTTCATGGCTACTTTCTCCTGAATCCTTATGGAATTGATGATCATGATTTTATTATGTATTATTTTGAGTTGAGATTTATGATTTTCACGCATTATTTTGAGTTGAAATTTACGATTGTCATGCATTTGAAAAAACAACTACAACAATAACATACCCAGTGGACTCCTACAAGTGAGGTCTGAGGAGGGTAAAATGTATGCAGACCTTACCACTATCTCATAGAGATAGAGAGGCTATTTTTGATAGATACTTGTCTAAAAACTATCAAGCCCCAAAAGTAGAAGATACTAGACAGGAAATTTTTTTGACTAAAGTGAAAAGCCAATGATAATATATAGATACAATAAAGGTAACAAATATAAGTTGAGCACTAACAACACAAGATATAAAGACACAACTAATCCTATTAACCTACTATATCACAAGGCCAGTCATTATCATGTCCCTACAAGTCTAATGATCTTCTACCCTAATACGTAACCTCCACTCCTTTCTAACTAAGGTCATGTCCTTAGTAAGATGAAGTTTCACCATATCATATCTAATCACCTTCCTCCAATACTTTTTTGGTCTACCTCTACCCATCTGCGTGCCCTCTAAATCTAACTTCTTGCACATCCTAACAGGAGCATCGATACTTATTCTCAGCACATACCCAAATAATCACAACCTTGTTTCCCTCATCTTGCCTTCCACAAAGGCTACTTCTAACTTCTCCCGAATGGTCTCATTCCTAATTTTATTACTCATGGTATATCTACACATTGATTTCAACATCCTCATCTTTGAAACCTGTACCTTTTGGATATGTGAGTTTTGAGTGGCCATCACTTCACCTCATAAAGTAATGTCGATCTAACCACCATTCTATAAAACTTATCTTTAAATTTAGGTGGTATGTTCTTAACTACCATGTCCTAATCTTGAGCATTAAAATTAAAAGAACATGAATGTTGAGAATAATAATGATTTGAGAAATGAGTTTTGATGAAATTGAGTTTGACGAAAGTCCAATGAGATGAGATGAAATGATTTAAATATTTTACTTGACTGAGCATATGAGCATCATTATTCTAAGAGCAATATTGGGCACCGATATGGGTAAGAGTATATGTATCTAAAAATCCATAAACTAATTAGAGCATAAGATGGAGGTCATGCTTCTGTTGTCCTAAAAGATGACTCTTACATTGGATCTATTGATGTTACATTCCTTACTTTTGAAAGATATTAAACAGTTGTGGTAATAAAAGTAGTTTATTGTATCATCACTAGCTCATAGGTGATTTATCAGTTAGAGAAATTGTCATGCCCCGGGAGGGTACCCTTGGCGTGGCAGGCACTTAGAGACTATTGCTAACCCCCAAGCAAACCACTCGATCTCATCATATTTTTTCAATCATATTCTAATAGTAGAAGACATCAATGATAAAGAATAATCAAAGAAACGTAATGATAATACAAAAATCAAAGGCCAAAGGTGAAATAATCTATCCATCAACTAAGCAAGACTAGTGCGAAAGAAACTAGTCAGGAATAACATCAAAACATAACTCGACAGTCAAGTTTATGAAACCTCTAAACATCTGATTAAGTAGTGCCAATGATAGGTCCATGGCTACCTCAGAATAAAATAGAATAAGTCTAAACTCAATGCTAGAAAGAAACATAGTATCCTCTGAAAGCAGGGGAGGACTCACAAATCAACTTAATGTAAATAGGTCCTCAACGGGGTACCTGCTGATGAAAACTAGTACCTGGCTCTATATCATGAAAAGATGCAGACCCAAAGTAGACGTCAGTACATGGAATATACGAGTACGTAAAATGGAAGAATGAAACATGTAAAGGTAGAATAACATCAACTCAAATAGCTAACCTCAAGAAATAAGGAACTCAGTCATCAAGTCAAACGTCTAAGGTAAGAATGAAGTTTAGATAATGTTCACTCATATACCATCTCATCCCATCCACTTAGAATACTATGAAGACCTATTTTGGAGTTTCTCTAACCGACAACCATCACCTCTGAGTTGGTGATGATACAATGAAGTGATGTCGTTGCCACATCCATCCAATACCTTGCTAAAGTAAAGGGCATCCCATCAGTGGATCCACAATTACAATATGAAGTCATTTTTTGAGATAATAAGGAATCATCTGATTTTTATGGTTCAATCCTATCCTACTCTATCCACGTAGTTATTGAGTTTGAGTTGGACTTACTCTTACTCAATTCGGTGCTCAATACTCCTCCTAAGACTCAATATGCTCATAAGACATCAATCCTCTGGTTAACTCATTCATCTAGTCTCATTGAACATTCGTCAACTCAATTCATCATATCAATTATCAACTCTTTGGTTACATTCTTTTATGGTTCGGTTCTTGACTCAAAGGCTCAATCATAGATCATTTGTACTCATAGCATTCAAGAAAACAAAAATGAAGTTAAAAACATTCAGGAACTTTATAGACTTTTCAGACTCAATTTATACTCATGCATGCCCATTTAAGTGTAATATGCAAAAATATCAAGAATTCATGCTAGGGTTCATGTAGAAAAGTAAAATCATCTATTTCAAGTAATTAATTCATGAAAACTATAATTCATGCATAATTATATAGAAATACATTAGAATTTTAACAAAAACCTTCAAGAACATCCATGGGAGACTAAATTTGTTCACAACTCCAATAGCTCAGTCAACGGGGCACTTAGAAGAAAAAAAACCATGTTTTGATTAGGTTTACATAACTGTAATTACAGAAGACAATCGACACTTCAATAATGCTTGACTTGAATGTGACACCCAAGCCATTTCTCTCTTCCTCGATGCTCTATAAAAATATTTAAGTGTGTAGTATGGGATAATACACTTAGGGCTTTGCTTTATGATTTAAATTAAGTCCAAAAAAACCAAGGTTTTAATTAAAAGGGATAGTATTTGACTAAATTACCCCTCTTTAAAACTATCGTAGAGGTCTACGAGACCCCATCTATGGGTCGTAGAACATTCTACATACCATAGATGGACTTTCATAGATGGGATGACCAACTAATTGGCTACTGGAATATCCCACAAAACCTCACCTACGAGCCATGAAACTCTTTACAAGTCGTAAGTTCATCTCGAAGATTAGGGTGTCCAAGGTTTTAAGGTACTGTAACTAAATACAAAACTTCTTCTACGAGCCATAAAAGGTTATACGAGATGCCTAATAACTTGTAGCTCAAGATACTGAAAATTTGATTTTTGGATCTCCAATTCACGAAACCAATTTACAGGTCGTGGATAGTTTTACGGGTCGTATGTTGTCTCGTATATGGACCTCAGATTTAGAAAATCTCCTAAGTCATAAGGGTGACCTACGAGACCTCACTTTACGGGCTGTAGTGGCTCTCGTGCCATCTTCCTTCGAAAGAATTTTCTCATTATTTTTCCCAGTTTCTCTAGGTATATACTCGGTCTAGGTGGGATGAACTTTTGGGATGTTACATTAACTCCCCCTTGGGATCATTCGCCTTCGAATGATGAGAAATCTAAGAACCTAGTCAAGGCATGAATTTTCTCATGAACTCTTACAATCAAACAACTCAAAAATCACTCATAGAGTCAATCGGTCAGGAAGTTAGCAAGTAAAACACTCAAACAGTCAACAATTCAATTCCACCATCACTCAGAATCTAAGGTACCTTTTTTCGGTCATACACAGAATAGAGAAAAATCAAATATTAGGGAAAGAATCATTACCATCTACTCTCTCATCATCAATAGGTGGGAACAAATAGGGGTACTTGGCCTTCATATCCTTTTCAGCTTCCCACATAGCTTCTTCTACAAACTGATTTCTCCACAACACTTTGACAGAAGCAATCTCTTTAGTTCTCAACTTGCGAACCTGACGATCAAGGATTTGAACAAGGACCTCTTCATAACTCAAGCTATCCTTCACTCTAACACTCTCAACAGCCACAACCAACTGTGGATCTCCCAAACACTCCTTAAGCATAGAAATGTGGAAAACTGGATGGATGGCTGCTAACTCTAGGGTAACTCTAAATCATAGGCCATGTTGTCTACTCTTTTCATAATCTGGTAAGGACCTATGTACCTCGGACTCAGCTCCCTTTTTTCTCAAATTGTATCATGCCCTTCATAGGTGACATTTTAAAATACACCTAATCCTTTACTGCATACTCTAAGTCTCTCCTCCTAACATCAGTATAGGATTTTTGACGACTCTTTGCAGTTTTCAATCTTTCGCGATTGATTTTCACTTTATCCATGGCTTGGTGAACTAAGTTCAGTCCAATCAATTCTGCTTCACCCATCTCAAACCAACCGATTGGTGATCCATATCTCCTCTCATAAAGAGCCTCATAGGGAGCCATCTAAATACTAGAACGGAAATTGTTATTGCAAGTAGACTCAATCAGAGGTAAATGATCATCCTACTTTCCCTTGAAGTCAATGGCACAGGCTCTCAACATATCCTCTAGAGTCTGAATTGTGAATTCTGCCTGACCATCAGTCTGAGGGTAAAAAAACGGTGCTAAGATTTACCTTCAAACCCAAGCCTTTCTGGAATGATCTCCAAAACTGTGCAGTAAATTGGGCGGGATCTCCATGCAATATAACAATTTCTTTTAAGTATAACCGATCATAATCCTCTACAGTGTCAGTTGTCCTTACTGCCAAGAAGTGTGTAGATTTTGTCATCTGATCAACTATCACCCAAATCGAGTCATGTTATCTACAGGACCTCGGTAAGACTATGATGAAGTCCATATTGATCATCTCCCATTTCTATTCTGGAATCTCAAAGTTCTGTGCTACTCCATATGACCTTTGATGTTCAACCTTTACTTGTTGGCAATTCGGGCACTTAGAAACAAACTCAGCAATGCCCTTCTTCATTCCACTCCACCAATAGACCTCTCTTAAGTCATGTTACATCTTATTTAATCCTAGATTACTGGAATACCTAGAATTATGAGCCTCATCTATGATCCTCTCTCGAACACCATCAATATCTGGAACACACGGTCTTCCTTGATACCTCAATACTCTATCTCCCCCTTTGGCAAAAGCCATTGCCTTCTGTTTATGCACATCTTCGGTAAATTGTAGCAAGATGGGGTCTTAGTCTTGTTATTCTTTCACCTCCACTACAAGAGATGATGCAGACCAATTTTGAACATTAACTCCACCTTCATTACACTCTTCAAGTTGTACTCCCAATCGGGCCAATCTAGGCACTTCCTTTGCTAACTCTTTCTTTCCCTCCTCAACATGGATCATGCTGCCCATTGAAAATCTGTTAAGAGTATAAGCAACAATCTTACCTTTACCTGGGTGGTAGAGGATGCTCATATCATAGTCTTTAAGAAACTCTAGTCACCTCCTTTGCCACAGATTGAGCTCTTTCTTACTAAATATATATTGTAGACTCTTGTGATCAGTTAACACATCTAGATACACCGCATACAAGTAATGACGCCAAATCTTTAGTGCATATACCATGCAGCCAACTCAAGATCATGGGTTAGATAATTTGTCTCATTGACCTTGAGTTGTCTGGAAGCATAAGCAACCACGTTTCCTTTCTGTATCAACGCGCATCCCAATCCCACTCTAGAGGCATCACAATAAATGAAAAATCCATTGGTCCCTTTAGGTAAAGTTAATACTGGTACAGTAGTCAATTTGGTCTTCAACTTTTGGAAACTTTTCTCACACTCATCAGACCACTGATACTTGACCTTCGTTTGAGTCAGTCTAGTCACAGGTGCTGATATGGAAGAGAATCCTTCAACAAATCTACAGTAGCAGCCAGCCAAACCTAAAAATCTCCCTATGTCTGTGGGAGATATTGGTCTAGGCCAATTCTTGACTACCTCGATCTTTTAAGTATCTACTCGTATGCCTTCGCTCAAAACCACATGGCCTAGAAAATTCACAGACTTGAGCCAAAACTCACACTTGGAGAATTTTGCATACAACTTACTGTCCTTGAGCGTCTGAAGAACAACTCAAAGATGATCGACATGTTCTTCCTCATCTTTGGAGTACACTAATATGTCATCAATAAATACAATCACGAACATGTCAAGATACTATGTAAACACTTTTTTTTATCAAGACCATGAAAGTTACAGGTGCATTCGTAGACCCAAAGGACACTACTATGAACTCGAAGTGACCGTATAAGGTTTGGAAAGTCATCTTTTGGGATGTAACATTCTCTCACTTTCAACTGGTGATAGCCTAATGAGAGGTCTATCTTGGAGAAAACTGTGGCACCCTGAAGTTGGTCAAACAAGTCATTAATTCTTGGAAGGGGATATTTGTTCTTAATAGTCACCTTATTCAACTGGCGATAGTCTATACACATCTTAAGGGTACCATCCTTCTTTCGAACAAATAGGATAGGAGCGCCCCATGGAGAGACACTCGGCCTAATGAAGCCCTTATCTAAGAGATCTTCCAACTACTCCTTTAGTTCTTTCAACTCGGCGGGAGCCATTCTGTGTGGAGGAATAGATATGGGTTGAGTATCGGGGAGAACATCGATCCCAAAGTCAATCTCCCTATCAGGAGGGACTCCAAGTAAATCATCAGGGAAGATATCAAGAAACGCATTGACAATAGGAACTGACTCAAGAGGTGGAGACTCTACATCATCAGCCTTAACTTGCATGAGATGATAGATACACCCTTAGAAATTAGCTTTATGGCCTTAAGGTAGGAAATAAACTTACCTTTAGGAACTACAAACTACCCTTCCACTCTATAATAGGCTCATAAAGAAATTGGAACTTGATCATTCGGGTTCTATAGTTGAAAGAGGCATAACAGGCATAAAGTCAATCCATGACAAAGATCACATCGAAGTCAACCATCTCTAACTCAATCAGATCAGCAAGAGTATCTATATGATAAATGGACACTACAAAATCTCTATAAACTCTTTCAGCTATGATAGACTCACCAGTAGGAGTAAAAACATTAAAAGGCTTAAGAAGACATTAAGGAAAGATCTCAAACTTACTAGCCACATATGGAGTCACAAATGATAAAGTGGTACTTGGGTCAAGCAAGGAATATATATCATAGGAAAAGACTAGAGGCATACCCATAACAATATCTGGTGTAACTTCCTGATCTTGTCGATTGCCCATTGCATACAGACGGTTTGTACCCCCGCCCATATTAGTAGTGGCACCTCTCTAATTACCACTAGTTTGTAGTGCTGCCAAAACCTAAGCTCTATGTAACGACCTAAAAAATTTTGAACTTCTTAGTAGTTGGTCAAGGTCTATTTGAACCTATTTTGGTTGGCTAGTGACCATCATGGGTCTTGTTTATGTGGCCATGTTCAAAGGAATCACGTTGGTTAAGTTTTCTTGATAATTTGTAAAATTACTGACTTTTAATAGATATATATTTTGGTATGAGATGAACTGGGTGGACTACGAACTATAAAAATGAAGCTCTTCGAGTTATCTTTCCAATGAAATTGGTTTCACTCTAATCGAAGTTTGGATATGAAAGTTATGGCCATTACGGTGAGGTTGTTTGTGCACAAAGGCATTCTAGGAAGGAAAAGGCAAAGTTGGCTAAGGCAGGGCCACACAGAGGGACCACGGACCGTGTAGGGGTTCATGGCCCGAGAGCCCATCCGGGGGTTGATCCAGAGTATGGGCTAGGTGATGGACCAAGGCCCCGAACCATGTGAGGCTCCACAGATCACTTCACGATACGTGTGATGCCTCACAGTTTGTGGGGGCACCCATGGAGTGGTCCAAAGACTTGCTTGGACCCCGAGCTAGAACTCCGAGCCAAGTAAGGCTCCACAGACCTATTCACAGTTCATGTGATGCCTCACGACCCGTGAGCCAGCCGTGGAGTGGTCCAGAAAGTTCCCAAGATTTTCAAGCCAAGGTGGTGACCATGTGTAGCAACACGGTCGAGTACACAGACCGTGGACCATTGTACGGTCCGTGTAGTTGTTCTACATCCCTAGTTCCCAGTTATTTTCACCATTTTATTAATGGTTAAATCATAATTTTAATTAATCTTAGGGCCATTTTAGTCTTTCTAAACTCTCCTAAAACCCCTGAATTGAACCCTAATTCATTCAATCTCTTGAATCTCTCCAAAGTATTCTCTCAATTTTCTCTCTACCTCCATTGAAGACAAGCTTGGAAACTTGGGACAATTTGATTCTTCTTCAGATTCTTCTTGAGTAATTAAAGGTATGTGGGATTGATTTATGGTTATTCTTTCAACCATGAAGACCCAAAACTCCTCTTTTCAATTTTGATGAATTTTGACTTCCATTGAAATTGGGTCTTTTAATTTATGAATATTTTACTTTAATTAAAGTGTGGGTTGTGTTAGTTTATTGATTTCAAAGTGAATGGAGCCCCTTATTGATGATTACCATTGATTTTATGATGTTTCAAAAATGCATGTCCCCTTAGTTCTTCAATTCAAGTATGGGTATTAATGATTTTATTTTACTTTGATGATTTCACTATGCTTTGGATATGAATTTCTTGTATTGATGATTTGAATGATGATATCCCATACCCATGCTGCTCTTGATCATCCATACATTTCATCCATAAGAATGAAAGTCTTGTTATGATGAAACTCTTGATAAGGGCTTGGCCCTCATGTTATGATATATTATGGAAATGACTAAATGTGATCACATAAAGTCTATATTATGGCTCTTTGATCAATTATGGGTGTTTACACCATTATGATATGATATCAATGATATGTTATGATGATGCATGATATGATATGCTATGTAGATGAGTTACTCCTATTGCATTGATCTTGGAAAATATCTTTTGGAAACTCTTGTTGGCTTTTGAGCCAAATTATGGAAAGAGTTGAATTATAGAGATGAGTTACTCCTAATAGTCCGCCTATGCATTATTTTGAACAAAAGGTCAAATCTCTATTTTGAAGGCTCATATATTTATATGTATTCTCGTGGGATGAGACTTAGTATCAAGGGATTAGAGTAGTAAGTGGGCTATCCCTAAGAGTCCCACTCCTTTCCGTCAAACCATGTGCTCCCACTCCTTTCCGTCAAACCATGTGCCACCACGGGTTTTCTCCCTTGATGGGATTGACTTGTTATGTATCCTCTTGTTTAAGGGTTGACTAGGGATCTACCTTGCAAGTAGTCCAATTCAAAGTAGTAGCTCGCTTGGTCTCTCATGTTATCGGTTGGGGTCACATCCCCGCTATGATATATATATATATATAGGTTTGTACTTCATGCATCACGATATGACATGGCATATTATTATGATATAAATTCCTTTGTCTATATGCACTCCTTTCTAAACCATGTGTACCCTTGTCATCTAGCCTTGTTGTAGGATCATGTGCACATGTATGGCATACCCCCATACTTAGTGCATTATACGTGTTAACCCATACTCTTTGTCTACATATTCTAACCATGTAGGGACCAGAGATGATTTCCTTCCATCGTTGGACGTCTAGTGAAGACTTTGAAGTGTTGCTTGTGGTGAGCCCTATACTCTAAGGGCAATACCTAATTTTATCTACCTTATGTCTTTAGTTTATGTTACTTTATCTTATGACATGAGGGTGAGCCCAGAATATGTCGAGGCCCCATCTCATCTTATGTAGAGGTATTGTTGGACATATCAAACTCTATTGTACGTTATGCTATGTGTTAATTGTTACGATATGATTATCTATGTTAGGTGATGGTATCTTATGTTATGTTTTTGTTTCCGCTAATTCTATTACGATTTGTTAGATTGTGAATATGCTTATGTGGAAAGTCTTTAACCCTACTTCCCCATAGCTTGAGTCATACTTACCCGTCCCTTAGAACATGATTGCTATATGCTATGTGATTCATGCTTATCCCATTCTTGGTAACATCCCCATAGCTTGAGTCTAAAGCCCCGGAATCCCCTAAACTTGTGTGTTATTTGTTATGTTTATGCGCTTCTGAACCGATGATGTGTATGATGAAGTTATGTTGGTTTTATCGAGGACTTTTGGGTTCTCCTTCGCCATGTCACATCTAGGACCTACTCTCGGATCGTGACAATGATGGTATCAGAGCCCTAGGTTTGTAGTGATCCTTGGAATCTAACATGTCGCGTCAATTAGAGTCTTGTTAATGGGTGTGATGTGCTTCATACCTATGAATAAGAGGCTATGATGATGGTTTAGAAATTCTCACTTTATTGTCCTTTATATCGTGTTGGGAGTTGTCTTGAAATCTGAAATGGGGTGTTCTTTTTACTCTTTCAAAAGATCTCCCCTTCCCAGACAGGCTCCTGACCATGAGGAACAAGCCCCTCACAAGCCCGTGGAGGAACAAGTGACTCACGCTGAATTTTGGAATGTGGTATCTATGTTGGCTCAAGTGCTGGCTAATCAAGCCCAGCCAACAATCCCACGAATAGTTGCACTCTAGCTTTTAGGGTGAGGGACTTCACCTGGATGAACCCTCTGGAATTCTTTGGTTCGACGGTTGATGAGGATGCACAAGAGTTCATTAATGACCTTACAAAAGTGTTAACTATTATGGGTGTCAATTCGGAGAAAAAAGCTGAGTTGGTTGCGTATCAGTTGAAAGATGTAGCTCAAGTGTGGTACAATCAGTGGTTGGTGGAAAGAACTGAAGATGTTAAGGTTAGTTGGGAGGGATTCAAGACAACTTTCCTGGATCGTTTCTTCCCTCTTAAACTCTGAGAAGCCAAGATGACTGAATTTATCAATCTCCGGCAAGGGAGCACGTCCGTGAGGGATTATTCCCTCAAGTTTACTAAGCTCTCAAAGTATACTCCCACGTTAGTGGCGGATTCCCGTGCAAGGATGCACAAATTTATTTTTGGTGCCTCTGATTTTGTTGTGAATGAGTGTCGTACTTCCATGCTTATTCGGGATATGAACATCTCTAGGCCTATGACATATACCGAATAGATTGAGGGTGAGAAACTCAAGGAAAAGAGGGTGCACGACTCCAAAAGAGCCCGGTTAGATGGCAGGTTCTCTAACATTAAGGGTGGTGGTGGATTTGGTCGATTCCAACAAGGCCAAGGTTCAAATATGAAGTTTGCTAACCAAAGGATGCCTCCCCATAAGGTACAAGTTGGGGGTGGTCCACGAGCTCCCCGTTGCGGTCATTATAGGAGAAATCATTTGGGTGAGTGTAGGAAGGTTTCGGGTGCTTGCTTTGGGTGTGAAAGCATGGATCACAAGATTTTCGACTGTCCAAAGAACAAAAAGAAAGATCAAGAAGCTTTTGGTGGTCAAGGGCAACCAAAAGCTCAAGTGGGTGGTGCTCACAAAAACAATAGGTTTTATGCTCTTCATGCTCGGCAGGAGGTTGATGAGGCTCCGGACGTTGTGACTAGTATGTTAAAAGTCTTTGATTTTGATGCTTATGCTTTACTTGACCCGGGTACAAATTTCTCATTTGTGACTTCTCTGTTGGCTGTTAAATTTTGTTTGAGTCCTGAAACTTTGGGGGAACCTTATTCGATGTATACTCCCATGGGTGAGTGTATCATTGCCCAGAAAGTGTATCGGGGTTGTCCTGTTTCTGTGTTGCATAAATTTTTCTCCAGTGATATTGTAGAGCTTGAGATGTATGACTTTGATGTTATTCTAGGGATGGATTGGTTGCATGCCTCATATGCCTCAGTAGATTGTAAAACTAGGCAAGTTAAATTCCAAGTTCCTAATGAGCCCGTATTGGAATGGAAAGGTAGTGATTTTGTGGTTAGGGGTCAGTTTATTTCCTACCTCAAAGCCCGGGAATGATTTTCCTGGGATACATCTATCATATTGTAAGGTTTAGAGATGTGGAGGGTGAGTCACCAATGCTTGAATCGGTTCCGGTGGTTAATGAATTTCTCGATGTGTTTCCCAAAGAATTGCCCGGCATTCCTCCCGATAGAGAAATGGATTTTGGCATAGATCTCCTTCCAAATACTCAACCTATTTCCATTCCTCCATACAGTATGGCCCCGGTCGAACTAAAAGAGTTAAAGGATCAGTTGAAGGACCTGTTGGAGAAGGGTTACATTAGACCAAGTATTTTACCTTGGGGTGCTCCCGTATTGTTTGTGAGGAAGAAGGATGGTATACTCTGAATGTGTATTGACTCCGAATTTGTCGAAGGGGTTTTCTCCACTGCATCCCCATTGACTAAGTTGACCCAGAAAAGGCTAAGTTTGCATGGTCAAATAAGTGCGAGAAGAGTTTTCAGACTTGGAAGGATCGACTCACATCGACTCCTATTTTGACCTTTCCCAATGGGTTAGACGGGTTTGTGGCGTATTGTGATACTTCATGGATTGGGTTGGGATGTGTACTTATGCAACATGATAAGGTGATAGCTTATGCGTCTCAGCAATTGAAGGTGCATGAGAAAAATTATTCAACCCATGATCTTGAGTTGGCGGCGATGGTGTTTGCTTTAAAGATTTTGAGACACTACTTGTATGGGGTTAACGTTGATGTCTTTACCGATCATAAAATTTGCAATATGAGTTCACACAAAGGGATCTTAACTTGAGACAGAGGAGATGGGTTAAACTTCTCAAGGATTATGACATGAGTGTCCTTTATCATCCCGACAAAGCGAATGTCATGGTGGATACCCTTAGTAGGCTATCTATGAGGAGTGTGTCGCACGTGAATGAAGGGAAGAAGGAAATAGTAAAGGACGTGCACCGGTTGGCTAGGTTAGGTGTTAGGTTGACCGACTCAGAAGATGGTGGTAATCTTGTTCAAAGCAGATCCGAGTCTTTTGTGGTGGTTGATGTTAAGGCAAAGCAACATCTAGATCCTTCCTTGGTAGAGTTGAAGAAGTTGGTGGCCAAAAACAAGTTAGAGGTTTTCTCCCAAGAGGGAGATGGTGTACTATGGTATCAAGATAGGTTGTATGTTTCGGATGTCGATGGCCTTAGAGAGGTCATCACGAGTGAAGCTCATAATTTCCAATATTCTATTCATCCAGGATCTACTAAGATGCATTGGAACTTTAGAGAGGTGTATTGGTGGCATGGCATGAAGAAGGACATAGCTAAGTTCGTGTCAGAATGTCAAAATTGCCAACAAGTGAAGGTGGAACACCAAAGGCCCGGCAGGATAGCCCAGGATATTAAAATTCCTGCTTGAATATGGACTTTGTAGTTGGCATACCCCGTACTCTTAAACAATTTGACTCGACATAGGTTGTGGTTGACCGAATGACTAAGTTGGCTAACTTCTTACCGGTCAAGACTACTTATAGTGCCGAGGATTATGCTAAAATGTACATTTGGGAATTGGTGAGATTGCATAGTGTACCAAGGCCTATCATATCGGACCGTGGTACCCAATATACTTCTCACTTTTGAAGATCATTTTAGAAGGGACTTGGTACTAGAATTAAATTGAGCACCGCATTTCATCCCCAAACCGATGGACAATCCGAGAGGAAAATTCAATCCTTGGAAGACATGTTAAGGGCTTGTGTGTTGGAGTTCAAGGGAAATTAGGATGATCATCTACCGCTTATTGAATTTGCCTACAATAATAGAGTCCAACCCGGAGGTGGGGCCTAGATATGACATGGCGAATGAGAATTTGAAGGTCCTCGATCAAGCAATCATAGTATCATTACTCACATCATCGGTTCAGAAGCACAAAAAAGTAAACACATAACACATAGTCCTAGGGGAAACGGGGCTTTGGACTCAAGCAATGGGGATATTGTCGAGAATGGGTTGAGCATGAATCACATAGCACATAACAAGTATTTCTAAGGAGCGAGTAAGTAGGACTCAAGCTATGGGGGCAAACCGGGTTAGGGGACTTTCCACATAAGCACATTCCCAACATTCATAACCCATAAGCATAATCATAAGCATAATAAGAATATCATTTCCATAAACAAATCCCAATAGTCATAATATCCCATTAAAACATACTACAACATGCAAGAGTTTAGTGTGTCCAACATAGCCTCTACATAAGATAGAGCGGGGCCTCAACATAGTTTGGGGCTCACCCTCAATATATAAAGTAAAGAAATAAACAATACAAGGAAGATAAAAAGTAGTTATTGCCCTTGAAAAAAAGGGCTCACCACAAGCAAATAGCTCCAAATATGTCACTCGTCGTCCAACGGAAGAAAGAAGTCCACACAGGTCCCTACAAGGTTAGAACATGTAGATAAATAGTATGGGTTAGCATAAAATATGTACTAAGTATGCGGGAATGCAATGCATATGACAAGATAGTAAGACCAAACAAGATGACAAGGGGACAAGTGATATAAAAACAATGCACATAGCCAAGAGAGGAGTATATCATAACAATATGTCAGGTCATGATGCATGAAATGCCACCTAAGATCATATTATATCGGGGATGTGACATCAACCGACACCGGAGGAGACCCGAGCAAGCTACTACTTGGATCCGGACTACTTGCCAGATAGATCCCTATTCAACCCTTCGACAAGGGGATACATAATAAGTCAATCCCATCTAGGGAGATATCCCATGTTGGCACATGCTTTGACATAAAGAAGTATGGACCCTTGGAGATAGTCCACCCAGACTTCAATCCCTCGGTACTAAGCCTCATCCCACGAGAATACATATATATATATATATATCCATGCAAGCATTTCAAAATAGAGAGTTGACATTCTTTTCAAAACCATGCATCATCAGACAAACCAAAAAATGATTAAATTCATATTCATACTTAGGCTAAAAGCCAACAAGAATTTCCATAACCATTTCCATATCAATGCAATAAGAGTAGCTCATCTATATAGCTTATCATATCAAACCTTCAAAACATATCAAAGTGGTGCAAGCACCCATAATGCTCAAAGAGCCATAACAAGAGACTATGAGATCACAAGCCTCAACATATCATATCATAACAAGAGGGTCATGCCCTTAATAAGAGTTTCATCATAACCATTCTTCAATGCATATGCCATGAATGAGGAATCAAGTGTATGGGTAATAGAGGATTTAAACCTTAACCATAATTCAATAGGTAATTCAACATAATTCATGATAAAATCCCAATTCAAAACATAATGCAATTTACCCATGCGTATTAAAAAATTAAAGGAATATGCACATTGATCCTTCAAGAATTTCCATGCATTTCATAAAATTCAAACTCAAATCATCATTAATCACCAAATTTCTACAGCCCACAATCCAATGCAATGAAATACATCAAAAATTAAAGAACCCATAATTCAAGAAAGCTTAAATTCATAATTTAAAGAGGACAGTTCTTGGGTCTTCATAGATGAAAGGTAATCCATGAATCAAACCCACATACCTAGAAATTAGTGAAGAGAATTGGATGGTTTTGCAACAAAGATTGTTTTCCCCAAATTTCTTCAAGCTTTCATCAATGGAGGTCAAGAGGATTGAGAGAATTTTGGTGAGGATTGAAGAGTGTTAGAATGGATGAAAGGGGATTAGGGTTTGATTTAGGGGTGTTAAGAGACCTTAGAAAGGCTAAAAGGGACATAGGATCTAATTAAATTACGAATTAACCATTAATGAAACGGACTAGATCACATAAAATAGGGCTTCACAAAAGGCTGCCAGTGGCCATCTACAGGTTCACAGTTCGTGAACCTGCCCATGAGACTTCACATAGTCTCGACTTCGGCTCGAACTCTCGAGGGACTTTCAGGACCAACTCACGAGGGGCCTCACAGACCGTGTAGCTACACACAGACCGTGTACTAGTTCATGGAGCATCACTTGGTCCGGAGTCCAACCCCAAACCTTGGCAACTCTCTGGATCAACTCATGGGACCCCTTCACGGGCCGTGAAAGGTCACACGGACCGTGAAATGGTCTGTGGGACCACACTTGGTCCATGGCTTGGCCCACAACCCCTAGGAGCTCAATGTACCAACCCAAAAACACCATCACGAGCCATGGACCACCAAACGGTCTGTGGTCCCACCCTTAGACCTCATTCCGGAACCCTTTTCCAGCATACTTCCTATTATGGGCATACTTCCTGCAAGGGTCGTAACTTTCATATCCGAACTCCAAATTGAGTGAAACCAGTTGCATCATGAAGATAACGCAAAGAGCATAAATTTGATATATAGAATCCTACACAGTTCATCCCATATCAAACGATATGGACTCTCAAAGTCAGTGCTACCTAAATGGCCGTACAACCTTCCACCAAAATGATTGCCTTGAATCCGGCCACTTAAATTCAACCCATGGCTACCAAAATTAAAACATGACCAGTTCAATACTAACCTTGATCAATCGTTATGAAGTTCAAAAATTTTTGGATCATTACATCCTCTCTTCCTTGGAAACATTCATCCTCGAATGAGCTAAAACTACGACTTTAGGACAACAATTAAACAAAAGATATTTTAACCATAACTCATAATGGATCATGCATCATTTTAAAAAGTCTTTCAAAACTTATGTCAAAACATCATTTAAATCATTTTCGTGCTCATGTATGCATGCAATATCATGAAACTCAAGAATTTAAAGAAGAAGGACCACAAAAATGATAAAACCTAATACCTTAGGCTTGAATAGGCTGGAAGAGATAGGGATATTGCTCCATCATGTTCAAATTTGCTTCCCACGCTGCACTCTCCACGTCTTGCTTCCTCCAAATCACCTTGACCGAAGCTACATCCTTGTTGTGAAGAAACTTCACTTGCCTATCCAAAATTTCAACCAGCACCTCTTCATAGGTCAAATTCTCCTTAACTGTCACACCCTCCAAAGGTGTAATTGCCTTAGGATCACCAACCAACTTGATCAACATGGACACATGGAATACCGCATGAATGGAGCTCATGTCCAAAGGCAAATCCAACTTATAAGCCATATTGCCAACCCATTCTACAATCTCATAAGGTCTGACATACCGGGGGCTCAACTTGCCCTTTTTGTCAAAACGCATGATGCCTTTAAAGGGGGACACTTTCATATACACCTAATCACCAACATGAAATTCAAGATCTCTCTTCCTAACATCCGAATAAGACTTTTGGCGACTTTGATCCATCTTCAATCGTTCCCTAATCAACTTCACTTTTTCAATGGCCTTAACAACCAAATCCGGGCCTAACAAGGCCGCTTCACCTATTTCGAACCAACCAACCAAAGATCTACATCTTCTACCATACAAAGCTTCAAATGGAGCCATACCAATGCTAGCATGGAAACTATTGTTGTAGGCAA